>JAJQKJ010002764.1:0-265181 GCA_029574335.1 Rana kukunoris
CCCAGGAGGAGATCCAAGTCCTACCCCCCCCCTCTGAGATCCCCAAGTAGACCCCCCCCCCCAAGATATCCCCCCCCTAGTCCTAGTAGAGATTGAGAAGCCCCCCCCTAGCCCCCCCTAAGCCCCCCTAGATCAGCCAAAGAGCTGTCTGAACCCCCCCCCTCCCCCCCCTCAGCTCCGAAAGAGAAGCAAAGAAGAGAAACTCAGATCCGAGAACTCAGAGAGTAGAGAAGGAGGTCCCTATCCCCCTCAGCTCCGAGTCCCTAAGTCAGAGATCCCCTATCATCAGTCCGAGACCCCTCCCCGAGTGAGTCCCTATCCCCCCCCTCAGCTAGTTAGGTAGCCCTCACTCCGAGTATCCCCCCCCTCAGCGAGTACTAAAGTCCCTTCCCCCCCCCCCCCCCCAGAACCGAAGTCCCTCCCCCCCAGATCCCTAAAGAAAAGCACCGAGTCCCTATCCCCCCCCTCAGCTCCGAGTCCCTATCCCCCCCCTCAGCTCCGAATCCCCCCCTCAGCTCCGAGTCCCTATCCCCCCCCTCAGCTCCGAGTCCCTATCCCCCCCCTCAGCTCAGCTCCGAGTCCCTATCCCCCCCCTCAGCTCCGAGTCCCTATCCCCCCCCTCAGCTCCGAGTCCCTATCCCCCCCCTCAGCTCCGAGTCCCTATCCCCCCCCTCAGCTCCGAGTCCCTATCCCCCCCCCTCAGATCCGAGTCCCTATCCCCCCCCCCTCAGATCCGAGTCCCTACCCCCCCCCCTCAGATCCAAGTCCCTCCCTCCCCCCCCCCCCCTCAGATCCAAGTCCCTATCCCCCCCCTCAGATCCAAGTCCCTATCCCCCCCCCTCAGATCCAAGTCCCTATCCCCCCCCTCAGATCCAATAAAGAGATATAGTCCCTATCCCCCCCCCCTCAGATCCGAGTCCCTCTGTCACAACACAAGTCTGAGTCCCTTTAATAATAATGGAGGAAACTACAAGAGGCAACTCAGGAAATGTTAGATACATTGTTGCAGGGATGTTAAGATACTCGTCCAGTGAGGACAGAGGTGAGTCTAGAAGGGAAGGTTAGATACCTCGGTCCAATGATACATTGTATCCAACCTTTCCTTCTAGATCTAGACTCAGTTCACAATGATACATTGTATCCAACCTTTCCTTCTAGATCTAGACTCACCTCACTCCCCAATGATACATTGTATCCAACCTTTCCTTCTAGACTCACCTCAGTCCCCAATGATACATTGTATCCAACCTTTCCTTCTAGACTCACCTCAGTCCCCAATGATACATTGTATCCAACCTTTCCTTCTAGACTCCCCTCAGTCCCCAATGATACATTGTATCCAACCTTTCCTTCTAGATCTAGACTCACCTCAGTCCCCAATGATACATTGTATCCAACCTTTCCTCCTAGATCTAGACTCACCTCAGTCCGCAATGATACATTGAGAGTCTAGAAGAGAAGGTTGGATACCTCTGTCCTCAATGATACATTGTAACTGTTCCTTCTAGACTCACAATGTATCATTGGGGACAGAGGTATCCAACTATTCCTTCTAGATTCACCTCTGTCCCCAATGATACATTGTGACTCTAGAAGGAAAAGTTAGATACAATGTAACAGCAAGGAAGGACCCAATAGCAGAAAATGTAGAATAAAGCAGTGAGGTCAGTCTAGGTGGGAATGTTGGATACAATGTATCACTGAGGACACAGCCGAGTCTAGAGAGGATACAATGTATCACTGAGGACACAGCCGAGTCTAGAGAGGATACAATGTATCACTGAGGACACAGCCGAGTCTAGAGAGGATACAATGTATCACTGAGGACACAGCCGAGTCTAGAGAGGATACAATGCATCACTGAGGACACAGCCGAGTCTAGAGAGGATACAATGCATCACTGAGGACACAGCCGAGTCTAGAGAGGATACTATGTATCACTGAGGACACAGCCGAGTCTAGAGAGGATACAATGTATCACTGAGGACACAGCCGAGTCTAGAGAGGATACAATGCATCACTGAGGACACAGCCGAGTCTAGAGAGGATACAATGCATCACTGAGGACACAGCCGAGTCTAGAGAGGATACAATGCATCACTGAGGACACAGCCGAGTCTAGAGAGGATACAATGCATCACTGAGGACACAGCCGAGTCTAGAGAGGATACTATGTATCACTGAGGACACAGCCGAGTCTAGAGAGGATACTATGTATCACTGAGGACACAGCCGAGTCTAGAGAGGATACAATGTATCACTGAGGACACAGCCGAGTCTAGAGAGGATACTATGTATCACTGAGGACACAGCCGAGTCTAGAGAGGATACAATGTATCACTGAGGACACAGCAGAGTCTAGAGAGGATACAACGTATCACTGAGGACACAGCCGAGTCTAGAGAGGATACAACGTATCACTGAGGACACAGCCGAGTCTAGAGAGGATACAATGTATCACTGAGGACACAGCCGAGTCTAGAGAGGATACAATGTATCACTGAGGACACAGCCGAGTCTAGAGAGGATACAACGTATCACTGAGGACACAGCCGAGTCTAGAGAGGATACAATGTATCACTGAGGACACAGCCGAGTCTAGAGAGGATACAATGTATCACTGAGGACACAGCCGAGTCTAGAGAGGATACAATGTATCACTGAGGACACAGCCGAGTCTAGAGAGGATACAATGTATCACTGAGGACACAGCCGAGTCTAGAGAGGATACAATGTATCACTGAGGACACAGCCGAGTCTAGAGAGGATACAATGTATCACTGAGGACACAGCCGAGTCTAGAGAGGATACAATGTATCACTGAGGACACAGCCGAGTCTAGACTAGAGGGAAATTTAGAATATAGCAGTGAGGACGCAGCTAAAGTTGGATACAATGTATCACTGAGGACAGAGCGGAGTGTAGAAGGAACAGTTAGATATGTTTCAGAATAACTTTAGTAAGTATACAGAGGAGTCCAGAAGGAATGGCTGGATACAATGTATCACTGAGGAGGACAGAGCTGAGTCTACAACGAAGGAAATGTTGAATACAATGTATCAGTGAGGAAAGAGTCAAGTATGGAAGGAAGGAAATGTTAGATACAAAGTATCACTGAGGAGAACATATCTAATCTGGAAGAGAGAAAATGTTAGGTACAATGTATCACCGAGGACAGATCTGAGTCTATAAGGAATTAAAAGTATACAATGTATCAGGGAGGGCAGAGCCAAGTATAGAAGGAAAGGAAATGTATACAATGTATCAGTAATGACAGATCTGAGTCCATTTTCTAATTCTAGTTTTATCTGTTGGTGACGTTTAATGTTTTTATATTTTGGATACGGTGTCAATAAATTTACCAAATTTTTGTTCTGTACCGGAATAGTCCACTTTGCCCGTTTCCTGGGGGTCTTGGGGTCACCCTGAGCCCTATTTCTATATAATCTAGTTGTGTGGGTGATGGTACTACTACTACTACTACATTTTAGATTTTTTTTTATTTAAGAGGCTAAAAATTTATTCAGATCTGAGTCTATAAGGAAGGGTTGTATACAATGTATCAGAGGACAGGTCAGGTCTATAAGGAAGGAAGGGTTGTATACAATGTATCAGGACAGATCTGAGTCTGAGGAAGGAAGGGTTGTATACAATGTATCAGGACAGATCTGAGTCTATGAGGAAGGAAGGGTTGTATACAATGTATCATGACAGATCTGAGTCTATGAGGAAGGAAGGGTTGTATACAATGTATCAGGACAGATCTGAGTCTGAGGAAGGAAGGGTTGTATACAATGTATCAGGACAGATCTGAGTCTATGAGGAAGGAAGGGTTGTATACAATGTATCATGACAGATCTGAGTCTATGAGGAAGGAAGGGTTGTATACAATGTATCAGGACAGATCTGAGTCTGAGGAAGGAAGGGTTGTATACAATGTATCAGGACAGATCTGAGTCTGAGGAAGGAAGGGTTGTATACAATGTATCAGGACAGATCTGAGTCTGAGGAAGGAAGGTTGTATACAATGTATCAGGACAGATCTGAGTCTGAGGAAGGAAGGGTTGTATACAATGTATCAGGACAGATCTGAGTCTATGAGGAAGGAAGGGTTGTATACAATGTATCATGACAGATCTGAGTCTATGAGGAAGGAAGGGTTGTATACAATGTATCAGGACAGATCTGAGTCTGAGGAAGGAAGGGTTGTATACAATGTATCAGGACAGATCTGAGTCTGAGGAAGGAAGGGTTGTATACAATGTATCAGGACAGATCTGAGTCTGAGGAAGGAAGGGTTGTATACAATGTATCATGACAGATCTGAGTCTGAGGAAGGAAGGGTTGTATACAATGTATCATGACAGATCTGAGTCTGAGGAAGGAAGGGTTGTATACAATGTATCATGACAGATCTGAGTCTATGAGGAAGGAAGGGTTGTATACAATGTATCAGGACAGATCTGAGTCTATAAGGAAGGAAGGGTTGTATACAATGTATCAGGACAGATCTGAGTCTGAGGAAGGAAGGGTTGTATACAATGTATCATGACAGATCTGAGTCTATGAGGAAGGAAGGGTTGTATACAATGTATCAGGACAGATCTGAGTCTATAAGGAAGGAAGGGTTGTATACAATGTATCAGAGGACAGGTCAGGTCTATGAGGAAGGAAGGGTTGTATACAATGTATCAGGACAGATCTGAGTCTGAGGAAGGAAGGGTTGTATACAATGTATCAGGACAGATCTGAGTCTATGAGGAAGGAAGGGTTGTATACAATGTATCAGGACAGATCTGAGTCTGAGGAAGGAAGGGTTGTATACAATGTATCAGGACAGATCTGAGTCTGAGGAAGGAAGGGTTGTATACAATGTATCAGGACAGATCTGAGTCTGAGGAAGGAAGGGTTGTATACAATGTATCAGGACAGATCTGAGTCTGAGGAAGGAAGGGTTGTATACAATGTATCAGGACAGATCTGAGTATGAGGAAGGAAGGGTTGTATACAATGTATCATGACAGATCTGAGTCTATGAGGAAGGAAGGGTTGTATACAATGTATCAGGACAGATCTGAGTCTATGAGGAAGGAAGGGTTGTATACAATGTATCAGGACAGATCTGAGTCTGAGGAAGGAAGGGTTGTATACAATGTATCAGGACAGATCTGAGTCTGAGGAAGGAAGGGTTGTATACAATGTATCAGGACAGATCTGAGTCTGAGGAAGGAAGGGTTGTATACAATGTATCATGACAGATCTGAGTCTGAGGAAGGAAGGGTTGTATACAATGTATCATGACAGATCTGAGTCTGAGGAAGGAAGGGTTGTATACAATGTATCATGACAGATCTGAGTCTATGAGGAAGGAAGGGTTGTATACAATGTATCAGGACAGATCTGAGTCTATAAGGAAGGAAGGGTTGTATACAATGTATCATGACAGATCTGAGTCTATGAGGAAGGAAGGGTTGTATACAATGTATCAGGACAGATCTGAGTCTATAAGGAAGGAAGGGTTGTATACAATGTATCAGAGGACAGGTCAGGTCTATGAGGAAGGAAGGGTTGTATACAATGTATCATGACAGATCTGAGTCTATGAGGAAGGAAGGGTTGTATACAATGTATCAGGACAGATCTGAGTCTGAGGAAGGAAGGGTTGTATACAATGTATCAGGACAGATCTGAGTCTGAGGAAGGAAGGGTTGTATACAATGTATCAGGACAGATCTGAGTCTGAGGAAGGAAGGGTTGTATACAATGTATCAGGACAGATCTGAGTATGAGGAAGGAAGGGTTGTATACAATGTATCATGACAGATCTGAGTCTATGAGGAAGGAAGGGTTGTATACAATGTATCAGGACAGATCTGAGTCTATGAGGAAGGAAGGGTTGTATACAATGTATCAGGACAGATCTGAGTCTGAGGAAGGAAGGGTTGTATACAATGTATCAGGACAGATCTGAGTCTGAGGAAGGAAGGGTTGTATACAATGTATCAGGACAGATCTGAGTCTGAGGAAGGAAGGGTTGTATACAATGTATCATGACAGATCTGAGTCTGAGGAAGGAAGGGTTGTATACAATGTATCATGACAGATCTGAGTCTGAGGAAGGAAGGGTTGTATACAATGTATCATGACAGATCTGAGTCTATGAGGAAGGAAGGGTTGTATACAATGTATCAGGACAGATCTGAGTCTATAAGGAAGGAAGGGTTGTATACAATGTATCATGACAGATCTGAGTCTATGAGGAAGGAAGGGTTGTATACAATGTATCAGGACAGATCTGAGTCTATAAGGAAGGAAGGGTTGTATACAATGTATCAGAGGACAGGTCAGGTCTATGAGGAAGGAAGGGTTGTATACAATGTATCAGGACAGATCTGAGTCTGAGGAAGGAAGGGTTGTATAGGAAGGAAGGGTTGTATACAATGTATCAGGACAGATCTGAGTCTGAGGAAGGAAGGGTTGAGGAAGGAAGGGTATACAATGTATCAGGACAGATCTGAGTCTAGGAAGGAAGGGTGAGGAAGGAAGGGTTGTATACAATGTATCAGGACAGGTCAGGTCTATGAGGAGGTCTAGGAAGGGTTGTATACAATGTATCAGGACAGATCTGAGTCTATGAGGAAGGAAGGGTTGTATACAATGTATCAGGACAGATCTGAGTCTATGAGGAAGGAAGGGTTGTATACAATGTATCAGGACAGATCTGAGTCTATGAGGAAGGAAGGGTTGTATACAATGTATCAGAGGACAGATCAGGTCTATAAGGGAAGGAAATGTCGGATACAATGTATCAGAGGACAGATCAGGTCTATAAGGGAAGGAAATGTCGGATACAATGTATCAGAGGACAGATCAGGTCTATAAGGGAAGGAAATGTCGGATACAATGTATCAGAAGAGCCCGCAGTGAGCCGAGTCTGGCAGCCCCCCCCCCCCCCTCCCCTCCCCCTCCTATACAATGTACAGAAAACTTCAGAAACTTTTTCCTCCATAGCAGACAAGCACATCACAAGTTCCTCCCCCGCTCAGGAACTACAAGTCGCAGCGTGTCGGAGGGAGGGCAGGCTGGTCCTTGTAGTTCCCCAGGGGAGGGGGGAGGGGGGATTAGTAGAAATAAATGGTACTCACTGATCTCCATGCTCTGGAATAAAGACCTCTTACAGTTGCATGTACAGGAGACATTGGAGTGGGTGGGGGCGCCGGTACCGTTCAGACCCATCAAGCTGTACATGGAGGGGGGGCTCCGGGGATAGATTGGGGGGGTCAGTGAGCGGTACAAAGCACGGTGTGGGGGGACATGGCTGGGAGATGGGTGCTGGAGGAAGAAGAGTTACTTGGTAGCAGTCCCAGGAAGGAAGGTGGGGGTGGTAGTTGTTGGGTGCCAGGCTCTGGATTAGTCCCCTCTTGCCCCAGTCCCAGGCTGGAGGAAGGAAGGTGGGGGGGGGTGGTAGTTGTATGAAACTGGGGGGGGGGGTGGTAGTAGTAGTTGGGTGCCAGGCTCCGGATTAGTCCCCTCTTGCCCCAGTGCCTGGAAGCTGGGGGTGGTAGTTGTATGTAGCTGGGAAGGGGGTGGGTGGTAGTAGTTGGGTGCCAGGCTCCGGATTAGTCCCCTCTTGCCCCAGTCCCAGGCTGGAGGAAGGAAGGTAGGGGTGGTAGTTGTATGTAGCTGGGAAGGGGGGGGGTGGTAGTTGTTGGGGGCCAGGCTCCGGATTAGTCCCCTCTTGCCCCAGTGCCTGGAAGGTGGGGGTGGTAGTTGTTGGGTGCCAGGCTCCGGATTAGTCCCCTCTTGCCCCAGTGCCTGGAAGGTGGGGGTGGTAGTTGTTGGGTGCCAGGCTCCGGATTAGTCCCCTCTTGCCCCAGTGCCTGGAAGGTGGGAGTGGTAGTTGTATGTAGCTGGGGGGAAGGGGGGTGGTAGTAGTTGGGTGCCAGGATCCGGATTAGTCCCCTCTTGCCCCAGTCCCTGGAAGGTGGGAGTGGTAGTTGTATGTAGCTGGGGGGAAGGGGGGTGGTAGTAGTTGGGTGCCAGGATCCGGATTAGTCCCCTCTTGCCCCAGTCCCTGGAAGGTGGGAGTGGTAGTTGTATGTAGCTGGGGGGAAGGGGGGGGTGGTAGTAGTTGGGTGCCAGGCTCCGGATTAGTCCCCGCTTGCCCCAGTCCCTGGCTGGGCTGCTGGAAGGAGAGCAGTCAGTAAACTCCCCGGCTCGGTCCACCTTCCTCCTTCCCCCTCCTCAAGTCCAAGGAGATTGCCTTACAGCTGGATCCAACCCCAGGCAGCCAGACGGGCCGTGACGTCAGCGCCAGACTGGGACTGCCCTTCCACCGCACGGAGGGGCGTGGCTGAAGGGGGGAGAGCTTTTATTGACAGTTCTGGTCAACCACTCAGAACACTCCGGAGGGGCGGGCTCTGCTCTTAAAGGGACAAGCACCCCGGTAAAAAAAAAAAATCAGACAAGCCAACAGAGGGAGATTAGCAAGAGTGAACTTGTCTGGAATTTTTTATTTATTTTTTTCCTTTGACATTAAATTTCTGGTGAGTTTTAAAGGATGCAGAATATTTTTATATTTTTTTTGTTGCGCAGATATCGGTGACATAATCGCTCTGTCTAAGGGCCCTTTTCACACCCAAAGCAGCACACAAATACGCTACAAATGCAGGGAGCGCGCTACAAATTCAGGGAGCGCGCTACAAATACGCTACAAATGTAGGGAGCGCACTACAAATGTGCTACAAATGTGCTACAAATGCAGGGAGTGCGCTACAAATGTGCTACAAATGCAGGGAGTGGGAGTGCGCTACAAATGTGCTACAAATGCACAAAATGGGGAGTGCGCTACAAATGTGCTACAAATGTGCTACAAATGCAGGGAGCGCGCTACAAATACGCTACAAATGTAGGGAGCGCACTACAAATGTGCTACAAATGCAGGGAGCGCGCTACAAATTCAGGGAGCGCGCTACAAATACGCTACAAATGTAGGGAGCGCACTACAAATGTGCTACAAATGTGCTACAAATGCAGGGAGCGCGCTACAAATACGCTACAAATGTAGGGAGCGCACTACAAATGTGCTACAAATGCAGGAGAGCGCGCTACAAATTCAGGGAGCGCGCTACAAATACGCTACAAATGTAGGGAGCGCACTACAAATGTGCTACAAATGTGCTACAAATGCAGGGAGCGCGCTACAAATGCAGGGAGTGCGCTACTAATGCGCTACAAATGTAGGGAGCGCACTACAAATGTGCTACAAATACGCTACAAATGCAGGGAGCGCGCTACAAATTCAGGGAGCGCGCTACAAATACGCTACAAATGTAGGGAGCGCACTACAAATGTGCTACAAATGTGCTACAAATGCAGGGAGTGCGCTACAAATGTGCTACAAATGCAGGGAGTGCGGTACAAATGCAGGGAATGCGCAACAAATGTGCTACAAATGCAGGGAGCGCGCTACAAATGCAGGGAGTGCGCTACTAATGTGCTACAAATGCAGGGAGTGCACTACAAATGGACGGAGCGCACTACAAATGTGCTACAAATGCAGGAAGCGCGCTACAAATGTGCTACAAATGCAGGGAGTGCGCTACTAATGTGCTACAAATGCAGGGAGTGCACTACAAATGGACAGAGCGCACTACAAATGTGCTACAAATGCAGGAAGCGCGCTACAAATGTGCTACAAATGCAGGAAGCGCGCTACAAATGTGCTACAAATGCAGGGAGCACGCTACAAATGCAGGGAACGTGCTACAAATGCAGAGAATGAGCTACAAATGTGCTACAAATGCAGGGAGCGCGCTACAAATGTGCTACAAATGCAGGGAGTGCGCTACAAATGTGCTACAAATGCAGGGAGTGCGCTACAAATGGACGGAGCGCACTACAAATGTGCTACAAATGCAGGGAGTGCGCTACAAATGGACGGAGCGCACTACAAATGTGCTACAAATGCAGGGAGCGCGCTACAAATGGACGGAGCGCACTACAAATGTGCTACAAATGCAGGGAGTGCACTACAAATACAGGGAACGCGCTACAAATGCAGGGAACGTGCTACAAATGTGCTACAAGTGCAGGGAGCACACTACAAATGCAGGGAACATGCTACAAATGTGCTACAAATGCAAGCACCGCGCTACAAATGCAGGGAACGCACTACAAATGCAGGGAGCGCGCTACAAATGCAGGGAACACGCTACAAATGCAGGGAGCATGCTACAAATGCAAGCACCGCGCTACAAATGCAGGGAACACGCTACAAATGCAGGGAACACACTACAAATGTGCTACAAATGTAGGGAACGTGCTACAAATGCAGGGAACGCGCTACAAATGTGCTACAAATGCAGGGAACGCGCTACAAATGTGCTACAAATGTAGGGAACGTGCTACAAATGCAGGGAACGTGCTACAAATGTGCTACAAATGCAAGCACCGCGCTACAAATGCAGGGAACGCACTACAAATGCAGGGAGCGCGCTACAAATGCAAGCACCGCGCTACAAATGCAGGGAACGCACTACAAATGCAGGGAGCAAGCTACAAATGCAGGGAACACGCTACAAATGCAGGGAGCACGCTACAAATGCAAGCACCGCGCTACAAATGCAGGGAACACGCTACAAATGCAGGGAACACGCTACAAATGTGCTACAAATGTAGGGAACGTGCTACAAATGCAGGGAATGTGCTACAAATGCAGGGAATGTGCTACAAATGCAGGGAATGTGCTACAAATGTGCTACAAGTGCAGGGAGCACACTACAAATGCAGGGAACGTGCTACAAATGTGCTACAAATGCAAGCACCGCGCTACAAATGCAGGGAACGCACTACAAATGCAAGCACCGCGCTACAAATGCAGGGAACGCACTACAAATGCAGGGAGCGCGCTACAAATGCAAGCACCGCGCTACAAATGCAGGGAACACACTACAAATGCAGGGAACGCGCTACAAATGTGCTACAAATGCAGGGAGTGCACTATGAATGCGCTACAAATGCCGGGAATGCGTGAATTATAGCAGAGGACGAGAGAAGACATCAAGAACTCGAATCTTGGAGGACAGCACCGTGACTCGAGACATGTAAGTGCCAGGTGGGGGATGGACACTGGCAGAATTTGATGGGGTGCAGTAGCGGCAATTGATGGGGTGCAGTAGCAGCAACTGATGGGGCACAGTAGCGACAATTGTTGGACACAGTGGCAGCAATTGATGGGCACACAGGCAGCAATTGATGGGACACAGTAGCGGCAATTGATGGGCACAGTGGAAGCAATTGATGGGCACAGTGGCAGCAATTGATGGACACACTGGCCATAATTGATGGGCACAGTGGCTGCGTTTGATGGCACAGTGGCTGTGTTTGATGGACACAGTGGCTGCGATTGATGGGCACAGTACTTGTGTTTGATGGGCACATTGGTTGCAATTGATGTTTTTTTTTTTTCAGTTTGTTTGCGCCCCCCCAAAAATGTTGAGCACCAGCCACCACTGCTGACTGACATCACATCTGTGAGCTAAACCAAAGGGATTGAGGGATTAGTAGTTCCTCAGACTGGCAATTGCTCCGTATGACTATGCACCCGGACTACATATCCCAGGGATCTTTGCTATCATCAAAGAGAATACTGGGAAGAGCTATACAAGAGGCCAGAGACCCGCCCCATGCTCTCTTCCTCCTGGGCCTGGTGTGTGATGGACCTCTCTGTACAGGGAGGGTGAGGTCGCGGCCTACTACATGGTGTATGACATTCCAACCTGGCAGAGAAGGGCCTATCACTGCTTGCTGATCTTTGGACATCTATCCAGCAACACCCTGCTAGTCCAACAGCTCGCGCTTCGTATCAGATGATCGTCGCGAGCAGATCCGCTGCAAGGACGCCTCTCCGAGAACCTCTGGTCAGAAGCCATTGAATCGACCTGGTCATTGGTGAGAGGGCAATTGCCCACCTTCGCAAACCAGACAGCTTAACCCTGGGCAAACACTTTACTGCATTTCTATTTGAGCATTGTACATATACAACTGTCGCATCAACCTTTTCAAGAAATACCATTGCCTTGTTGCTGCACCTGATTGGATATAGTCAACGAGCTCCGACTGCCGGCGAAGACCATCAGGTCTGCAACTGTCATTACTACTTAAAGGGCCCTCATACCATTCTTGTTTATTTGATCTCTCATTAGGATTAAAAGTTAAATCGGCCAGCTTGGGTTCCCCCTCTAGAAGTCTTGCCAGAATTAATGCTCAACTCTCACGTAAGTGATATTCCATGATACATACGGGTATATAAGACACTGTATTGCCAAATTGTCTTAACTTTTATTATTGTGGAGGAATTCTTCTACTGAACTAAGACTGTCATCCAAAGTTCAGTTGATCTATTATCTCCTCTGTGCAGCAAGATCTTCCTTGAGTTATCCAGTAAACATTAATAGAATATAAACTCATCAAGTTGTTTGACTTATTACTTTAAGGTGGTGCAAAGATGTCTGAACCCAGAGTGTCAGGTGGGTTGGAAGGTTCCCAGGGTCATGGTGGTGGAGATGAGGCGGTAAATCCAAGCAGTCCCCAAGTGGGTCATGGGTCCCCTACCCCAAGACGATCCATCTACCTCTCTCAGTCCCTCTACAGAACATCGGACTACCTATCAGAGACTCTGGCAGTCTTCCGACCAGACATGTCTGAGTCCCCGTACCACTTAGGGGCGAGTCATCTGCGCATCGAGGCCTTCGGGTAAGACTGCGTAGGTTAAGCATTTTAATGAATGAATGAATAAATGAATGAAGACCATGAGGGAGAATCCCATGGCAAAAAAAATATGGCATGGGGTCCCCCCTCAAGACCATACCAGACGATTTCGGTCCAGTAGTGGGTTTTAAGGGGATCCCCACGCCAAAATAAAAAAAGAAACAATGTGGGGTGTACCAAGCCACAAGTCCCCAAACCCACCATAGCCAGGCCAGTTTGCCCATATCCCACCGTAGCTGGGGCGGGCCACCCATATCCCACAATGGACAGGCCACCCATATTCTACAATAGACAGGACGCACATGTCCCAGTTGGCGGGCCACTTATTTCCCATCACAGTCAGGACGGGGTGCCCGTATACCAGTAGCCAGGCTGCTCATATCCCATTGCAGCTGGGACGGCCGCCCATAGGCCACAAAAGACAGGATGGTCCACCCAAATGCACAGCAGGCAGGACAAGCCGCCCATATTCCAGTAGCCAGGTTGTCCATATCCCACCGTAGCCGGACCTGGCTGCCTATATCACACAGTAGACAGGACGGGCCACAAATTATTCCACAGTAGACAGGACGGGCCACCCATAATCCCACAGTAGACAGGACGGGCCACCCATTATCCCACAGTAGACAGGACGGGCCACCCATTATCCCACAGTAGACAGGACGGGTCACCCATTATCACACAGTAGACAGGACGGGCCACCCATTATCCCACAGTAGACAGGACGGGCCACCCATTATCCCACAGTAGACAGGACGGGCCACCCATTATCCCACAGTAGACAGGACGGGTCACCCATTATCCCACAGTAGACAGGACGGGTCACCCATTATACCACAGTAGACAGGACGGGTCACCCATTATACCACAGTAGACAGGACGGGTCACCCATTATACCACAGTAGACAGGACGGGTCACCCATTATACCACAGTAGACAGGACCGGCCACCCATTATCCCACAGTAGACAGGACCGGCCACCCATTATCCCACAGTAGACAGGAAGGGTCACCCATTATCACACAGTAGACAGGACGGGTCACCCATTATACCACAGTAGACAGGACGGGTCACCCATTATACCACAGTAGACAGGACGGGTCACCCATTATCCCACAGTAGACAGGACGGGTCACCCATTATACCACAGTAGACAGGACAGGCAACCCATTATCCCACAGTAGACAGGATGGGCCACCCATTATCTTACAGTAGACAGGACGGGCCACCCATTATCCCACAGTAGACAGGACGGGCCACCCATTATCCCACAGTAGACAGGACGGGCCACCCATTATCCCACAGTAGACAGGATGGGCCACAAATATCCCACAGTAGACAGGACCGGCCACCAATATCCAACGGTAGACAGGATGGGCCACCCATTATCCCACAGTAGACAGGACGGGCCACCCATTATCCCACAGTAGACAGGACGGGCCACCCATTATCCCACAGTAAACAGGACGGGCCACCTATTATCCCACAGTAGACAGGACGGGCCACCCATTATCCCACAGTAGACAGGATAGGCCACAAATATTCCACAGTAGACAGGACGGGCCACCCATATCCAACAGTAGACAGGATGGGCCACCCATTATCCCACAGTAGACAGGACGGGCCACCCATTATCCCAAAGTAGATAGGACGGGCCACCTATTATCCCACAGTAGCCCAAACAGACTGCACATATCGCACAGTAGCCAAGCTTATTGTACAGTAGCCAGGAGAGGCATCCCACAGCCCACAGTAGCCAGCATAGGCCTTTCATATCCCACAGTAGCCAGGTGGGCTGTGAATATACAGTATACCACAGTAGCTAGGACAGGCCTGGCACATACCACAATAGCTGGGACTGGTCAGCCATATACCGTACTCCTGAGCCAGAACAAACAGCACATTTCACCCCAGTCAGAGCGGGCAACCCATACGGCTATATCACTAAGAGAACACCTCATTTCAAATAGTCTTACCTTTATAATAAATCTGCTCCTGGAAAGTCCTATCTGTATTTTCACCTTCATGAAAATGGTTGACACATTTCAGGCCCTTGTCTCCTGTCCGTGACTTCTATATCTTAGTACTCTGGTGAAAAAACAGACATAGTTATGGTGAGAGGTAAATCCGTTTGAATGGAGCCATTCTTTCTATGACCCTTATAAAACAAGCCTCTTACCTCCATATCGGTCTCTTATAATGCAATGGAAATCTATTTCCTGGACCTCTGGAGTGAGTGGGCCTCTGGAGAGAGTGGGCCTCTGGAGAGAGTGGGCCTCTGGAGTGAACGGGCCTCTGTAATGAGCGGGCCTCTGAAATGAGCGGACCTCTGGAGAAATCGGGCCTCTGTAGTGAGCAGGCCTCTGGAGAGAGTGGGCCTCTGGAGTGAGCGGACCTTTGGAGTGAGCGGACCTTTGGAGAGAGCGGGCCTCTGGAGTGAGCGGACCTCTGGAGTGAGCAGACCTCTGGAGTGAGTGGACCTTTGGAGTGAGTGGACCTTTGGAGTGAGCGGAACTCTGGAGATAGCAGGCCTCTGGAGTAAGCAGGTCTCTGGAGAGAGCGGGTCTCTGGAGTGAGCGGACCTCTAGAGGGAGTGGGCCTCTGGAGAGAGAGGGCCTCTGGAGTGAGTGGGCATCTGGAGAAAGCGGGTCTCTGGTGTAGTAGAATTTGTATATAGGAGGGTGGGGTGATAGCACATCCAAGTTCTCGGTCCCCGGAGCCAGGGCAGGGGGCCACACGGGGAAGGCAGAGAGGCCTGCAATGTCAATGCACACTGATACATTGCTGGTCGCTTGTTGAGTCTTTTGGCTCCATTCAATTGGTAGTACGCACTTTGCCAAAGTCACATGACTACATACTCTACCGGAACAGCGAGGAGGAATAAAAATTGGGCATGCTGTAAAAAATCTGAAGGACTTTGTGATTAGGGATTGGGCGAACGGTTCGGCCCCGAGCATAAGTTTCGCTGTTCGGTTGTTTGGAAACTTTTTGTGACGTTCGACCGTTTGTTCGCCCCCCCCCCCCCCCCGAACCGACCACAATGCATTACTGATCAGTGCATTGCAAACCCTGATTGGCTGAAGCAGTGAAAGATTCAGCCAATCAGGGCACAGAGCACTGTTTAGAGTCATGATTGGACACTGTCATCATGACTTCATCCAATCATGGCTTGCCCCACTGTATACAAGTATTCTTGCAATTGCAGCCATTATCAGTGTGATTTTGGCGTGGAGAGAGATAGAACAGGGCTCTGTTCAGTGCTATTAGTTAGTTATTGTGCTATACTGTGCTATTTTACTTCAATTGTCAGTGTAGAATATTAGTTTAGTGTCAGTCTAGAGATAGTGTGAGTGTAGTGAGGAGGACCATCATTACTGCGTTACTGCCAGTTTAAGGCCATTTACTTCTGTGTGCATTACTGCCAGTTTAACGCCATATAATTTTGCGTGCGTTACTGCCAGTTTAACGCCATATAGTTCTGTGTGCATTACTGCCAGTTTAACGCCATATCGTTTTGCGCGCGCTACTGCCAGTTTAACGCCATTTACTTCTGTGTGTGTTACTGTCAGATTAACACCATATAGTTCTGTGTGCGTTACTGCCAGTTTAACGCCATATAGTTCTGTGTGCAATACTGCCAGTTTAACGCCATATAGTTCTGTGTGCGTTACTGCCAGTTTAACGCCATATAGTTCTGTGTGCATTACTGCCAGTTTAACGCCATATCGTTTTGCGCGCGCTACTGCCAGTTTAACGCCATTTACTTCTGTGTGCGTTACTGCCAGTTTAACGCCATATACTTCTGTGTGCGTTACTGCCAGTTTAACGCCATATAGTTCTGTGTGCAATACTGCCAGTTTAACGCCATATAGTTCTGGGTGCATTACTGCCAGTTTAACGCCATATAGTTCTGTGTGCATTACTGCCAGTTTAACACCATATCGTTTTGCGTGGGTTACTGCCAGTTTAACGCTATTTACTTCTGTGTGCGTTACTGCCAGTTTAACGTCATATAGTTCTGTGTGCATTACTGCCAGTTTAACGCCATATCGTTTTGCGCGCGCTACTGCCAGTTTAACGCCATTTACTTCTGTGTGTGTTACTGCCAGTTTAACGCCATATACTTCTGTGTGCGTTACTGCCAGTTTAACGCCATATAGTTCTGTGTGCATTACTGCCAGTTTAACGCCATATCGTTTTGCGCGCGCTACTGCCAGTTTAACGCCATTTACTTCTGTGTGTGTTACTGTCAGATTAACACCATATAGTTCTGTGTGCGTTACTGCCAGTTTAACGCCATATAGTTCTGTGTGCGTTACTGCCAGTTTAACGCCATATAGTTCTGTGTGCATTACTGCCAGTTTAACGTCATATAGTTCTGTGTGCATTACTGCCAGTTTAACGCCATATCGTTTTGCGCGCGCTACTGCCAGTTTAACGCCATTTACTTCTGTGTGCGTTACTGCCAGTTTAACGCCATATACTTCTGTGTGCGTTACTGCCAGTTTAACGCCATATAGTTCTGTGTGCAATACTGCCAGTTTAACGCCATATAGTTCTGAGTGCATTACTGCCAGTTTAACGCCATATAGTTCTGTGTGCATTACTGCCAGTTTAACGCCATATCGTTTTGCGTGGGTTACTGCCAGTTTAACGCTATTTACTTCTGTGTGCGTTACTGCCAGTTTAACGTCATATAGTTCTGTGTGCATTACTGCCAGTTTAACGCCATATCGTTTTGCGCGCGCTACTGCCAGTTTAACGCCATTTACTTCTGTGTATGTTACTGCCAGTTTAACGCCATATACTTCTGTGTGCGTTACTGCCAGTTTAACGCCATATAGTTCTGTGTGCAATACTGCCAGCTTAACACCATATAGTTCTGTGTGCAATACTGCCAGTTTAACGCCATATAGTTCTGTGTGCAATACTGCCAGTTTAACACCATATAGTTCTGTGTGCAATACTGCCAGTTTAACGCCATATCGTTCTGTGTGCATTACTGCCAGTTTAACGCCATATCGTTTTGCGTGGGTTACTGCCAGTTTAACGCTATTTACTTCTGTGTGCGTTACTGCCAGTTTAACGCTATTTACTTCTGTGTGCGTTACTGCCAGTTTAAAGCGGAGCTCAACCCTAAAGTGGAACGCTGATCGGAACCCTCCCCCCTCCGGTGTCACATTTGACACCTTTCAGGGGGAGGGGGGTGCAGGTACCCCCTTTGCACCCACTTCCGGCCCAGCATTCTCGGGCAGAATGCGGGCATGTCGTCACCTCCCGTCGCCCCCCCCCACGTTGTGTGCTGGGAACACTCGGCTCCCAGCACATAGCGGGAGCCAATTGGCGGGCGCAGCGCGACTCGCGCATGCGCCGTAGGGAACCGGGTAGTGAAGCCGGAGTGCTTCACTTCCTGGTTCCCTCACCGTGGATGGCGGGGGGAGCAGCAGAGTGACGACACTTACCTGTCCTGGAATCCAGGACAGATAAGTGTCCTAATATTAAAAGTCAGCAGCTACAAATACTGCAGCTTTTAATATTTTTTTTGAGCGGACATCCACTGTAGTGACGGTTGAACACTGGCTATTTGATTGCGTCACTGCCAGTTTAACGCCATTTACTTCTGTGTGCGTTACTGCCAGTTTAACGCCATTTACTTCTGTGTGCGTTACTGCCAGTTTAACGCCATTTACTTCTGTGTGCGTTACTGCCAGTTTAACGTCATTTACTTCTCCACGCAACCATTATTCTGCAGCCCTAGTGGCAGCTGTAGTGATGTGGTATAGTGGGTAGATAATTATGCAGCGCCTGGGGCACATGTGCCCCCTGCCCCCCCCCCCCCCCCACAAATTTGGAACCTGAGTACTCAAGCATGGCTTGCTTAAAGTGATTGTAAAGTCCTGTTTTTTTTTTCTATAAAAATAACACACGTCATACTTACCGTCTCTTCTCGGGTCCCTCTTCGGCTCCCCTGGCCCTTCCCTAATGTCGAGTGCCCCCCACAGAAAGCAGCTTGCTTTGTGGGCGCCAGAGCCGAGTGGCAGCTCCCTGTATCCATTTAGACATGGAGCCCCGGTTCGGCCTCCTCCTCTCTTTCCTGATTGGCTAGGGCTGCATTCACACCTAGGCGTTTTGTCGCCCTACACCCGACGCTGTAGCAGCCTGAAATACCCTGGAGGGGCGAATTTACATTGTCGGCTATGGAGATGGTTCACATCTCTACGCCGAACGCCGAAACGTCGTATGCCTGAAGCTTAAAACAAGTCCCGGACCCTTTTTTTCAGGCGTCTTGGGCGTTCGGGCATAGCCGACAATGTAAAAATCACCCCTCCAGCAAAAAACAAGGCGGGTTTTGTCGCCGCAAATCGCGGGGACAAAACGCCTATTTCATGTCGCCGCAATACGCCGCATAACGCCTACGCCTAGGTGTGAATGCAGCCTAACAGACTTTGATTGGAGCCAATGGCGCAGCTGCTGTATCTCTGCCAATCAAAAGGAGAGTCTTGGACAGCCGAGGAACTCTTGGACATCGCTGGAGAGAGATGGGGCTCCAGTACGTATTGGGGGTTGAAGACTTTTTATCTTAATCCATAGAATGCACCTTCTGCCTTTACAACCCCTTTAAGACGTTCTCATTTGTAGGTTGAGCTTTACAGGGTGAGCAAGGAGTGCACACAGAAACAAGACCTAGCTTTGTCAGAAAACATTCGGGGCCAGATTCACAGAGCCCTTACTCCGGTCTATCTCCTGTTAGACCAGAGTACTTTCAAATTACCCGCGTCGTATCATTAGTCTGAATCCTCAAACCATGATACGACAGCTTCGGGCTTCGATCCGATAGGCTTACGTCTTCGTACGCCTTCGGATTTACGCTGCAATCTTTTTGCGGCCGCTGGGTGGAGTTCCCGTCGTTTTCCGCGTCGGGGTATGCAAATGAGCTTTTTCCGGCGATCCACGAAGTTACGATCATCCTTCGCAATCTCTTACGGCATCTGTAGTCATCTTTTTGCTGCGTAAAGTTATACCAGCTATTAGCTGGTCTATAGTTAGATGGCCCATGTTAAGTATGGCTGTCGTTCCCGCGTCGAATTTCAATTTATTTTAAATTTTTTGCGTAAGTCGTCCGGGAATAGGAATGTACGTAAACGACGCTACTCAAAAAAAAATATGACGTAACGACGTTATTTCGCGCAAAATTTCAGAACGGAGCATGCGCAGTTCGATCGCCGCGGGGACGCCCCTAATTTAAATGCTTCACGCCCCCTAATCGCGTATTTCGATTCCGCTGCGAGAAATACACTACGCCGCCGTAACTTACGGGCCGAAATCTACCTGAATTCGTCTTAGAGCCAGGTAAAATACGGCGGCATAGTGTATCTCTGATACTCTGCGCCAATGTAATTGTACCTGAACCTGGCCCTCGATTTTTACTGCTATCCAATGTTCCATTAGATTCCCCCCCCCCGCACTTCCTGTTCCGGTGACTACCAAACAGGAAGTGAGGGAAAATCTGCAAAATCTGGGAAACCGCATGCAATTCAGACAGGAATCACACTGCATTCCCTTAATATCGACATCGATACTGGTATCGGTGCAACCATAAAAATAAAAAAAGTGCTAATTTCCTGTCTGGTGTCACCAGGACAGGAAGTGAGGGGCAATTCCTAGTCCAGCTCCAGATAGCAGGTACCACCTTACAGGGTTTCTAATCTTTCTCCGCCATCAAAACCTTTTAGAAGGACGCACCCTTTAAAACTGTCCTAGTTTTTCTGGCTACATTTATATTCAAGTTTTATGGCCCCTTTTGTTTCATTATCCTTGTTAAAGATCTTGGGGGGGGGGGAAGGGTTAACCCCCGTCAGGCATTTTGGGGAGATTTCCGCTGGCCTTCTGTCCTGACCACAAAGAGGAAATGTGGAAACCCCCCTCTTAGTTGTCGGTTAATCAGGTGTTTTCCCCTCCTCTCTTCTCCTCCAGTAATCGGGACACTTGGGATTTTTTTCTGCTTTGTCAGTGATGGTGGTGACCCGCACAGAGGGCGACTCTCCCCCGGACTGCAAAAAAAACCCTTAAAGGGTACCTCTGATTCTTCCCGCCTCTCCATGCAACTCCACTGCCCATGGGTTCAGTCATCAAGCCTGTGCGCTATTACATGGACGAGGCGTCGCTTTGCCAAGCCTTTGCAATGAATATTGCTGGGGTGGTGTGTCCCAGGTGTCCTGGGAAGTAGGAGAGAATTAAAGTGTGAATACCCTACAGCAGTGGTGTATTTTGGTTATATGCTGCCCTAGGCAAGACTAAAATCATGCACCCCCAAACTAAATTTGTCCCACCTCTTCCTTCTCAAGTGAGGGGGGGGGGGTGAGAGAGAGGGGAGGGGGTTGAGAGAGAAGGGGTGAGAGAGAGGGAAGTTGGTTAAGAGACAAGGGGTGAGAGAGAGGGAAGGGGGTTAAGAGACAGAGAGCGGGTGAGAGAGAAGAGGGGGTTGAGAAAGAGAGAGGGGGTGGGAGAGAGAGAGCGGGGAGGGGGTGAGAGAGAGGAGAGGGGGTGAGAGAGAGAGGTGAGGGGCTGAGAGACAGAGAGGAGGGTGAGAGGGAGATGAGGGGGTAGAGAAACAGATAGGGGAGTAAGAGAGAGGGGAGGGGGTGAGAGAGAGGTGAGGGTGTTGAGAGAGAGAGGAGAGGGGGTAACAGAGAGGGGGGTTGAGAGACAGAGTAGGGGTGAGAGAGAGGGCAGGGGGTAACAGAGTGGGGGGGGTGAGAAAGAGAGGGGAGGGGTTGAGAGACAAAGAGGGGGGTGAGAGTGAGAGAGGGTGAGGGAGAGGGGAGGGGTTGAGAAAGAGAGTGGGTGTGAAAAAGAGGGGAGAGTTTGAGGAAGAGAGGAGAGGGGGTTTAGAAACAGAGTGGGAGGTGAAAGAGAGGGGGTTCAGAGAGAGGGAAGAGGGATAAGATTGGGGTGGGGTGGTAAGAGAGAGGGGGTGAGAGAGGAGGGGTAAAGAAAGAGGGGGTGAGAGAGGACGGGGTGAGAGAGAAGGGGGCTCCCCTATCAACCCATACTACACCAGGAGACTCTTCCACCCCCCCCCCCAAAAAAAATACACAGAGACTCTCACCTTCCAGCATCCCACGGCTCCTTTTTACCAGCTGTGTGAAGCAGCCCGAGACTTCGACCTGCTCTGCCAATTGAGCTACTTTCAGGATTGGAGGTCGTAAGCCACCGCAGCCTCCTGCTTCTGCTTCGCTCCCCTGTCACTGAACAGCTAGTCTGTGGCCGTCTGGCCGCCCCAGGTGTCACCCCTCTGGCGGGTGTAACCAGGGTGCAGTCTGCACCCCTCCGCACCCCCGTAGCAACACCACTGCTTCTCTGTAGTCCTTCTGCCTGGGGGTGGAGCCGCTTCCCTAAAAATTGCCACCCGAGGCAAACGCCTTGTCTGCCTAATGGTAGATATGCCCCTGTCCTACAGTGCCTGCTATATATCCTCTCACCCCCTTTTTATCTGACCCCTGGCCTTCCCTTCAGCCGGAAAATGGTTGAGCTTTGACAGTTAAACCTGGAAGCTGATTGGTTTTTATGCAGAGCTGCACCAAATTTAGTAAACCCCCCCCCCCCTCCTTACTGCGGGCTCCGTACGATCAACGAGAAATTCTATCGATCGATGAAACTTTGAAAAACCTTCTCCTCTGCCCGTCAGCGATCACTTTTCAGGTGCCGGGGTAATTTTTTATTTTATATATATATATATATATATATATATATATATATATATATATATTTTAAACAATTAAAAGTAAGATTGTATCTGGTTGCTACAGGCAACAGCCCACATTCTCTTTTATAAGTTTTATAAGTGGGGGGTGGGGGGGGGGAGTTGGCTGTATCTTGGCATTCTTAGATAACGAGCAATAATGAATGGCTCTCGGGAAAGAAGAGCTACTTGATTCAGCCTTGTCTGATTTCTGTATAAAAAAGCACAAAGTACAAAACACGCTAATTAGGACACAAGGGGGTAATGTTTGAGGAGCGCACTGCCCCCTATCGCCAAGACGATGCTACTGCGTGCCTCGCTTCTCCCGGGGAGGGAGGAGAGGAGAGGAGAGGAGAGGAGGGGGCTAGAAACGAATAGACAAAAAGTACGGATTGATATTTAAACATAGAAAAAAAATAGACGTAATAGACATAAAAATGAAGGGCCAGATCCACATACAATTGCTCCGGCGCAGTGTATCAGAGAATACACTACGCCGCCGTATCTTACCTGGCTCTAAGTCAAATCCTGGAAGATTTTGCGCCGTAAGTTACGGCGGCGTAGTGTATTTCTGGCGGCAGAATTCAAATCGGCGGGTAGGGGGCGTGAATCATTTAAATGAAGCGCGTCCCCGTGGCGATCGAACTGCGCATGCTCTGTTCAGAAATTTCCCGCCGTGCATTGCGCGAAATTACGTCGAAACTTTGTTTTTTGTTTTTTTACTAGCGTAAATTACGTACATTCCTATTCACGGACGACTTACGCAAAAATTAAAAAAAAAAATAGAAATTTCGACGCGGGAACGACGGCCATACTTAACATGGCAAGTCTAACTATAGACCGGATAATAGCAGCTTTAACTATACGCCGGAAAAAGCCGACTAGCGACGACGTTAGAGAATGCGACGGCCGCTCGTACCTTCGTGGATCGCCGTAAAAAGCTCATTTGCGTACCCCGACGTGGAAAACGACGCAAACTCCACCCAGCGGGCGCAGAAATATTGCACCTATGATCCGAAGGCATACGAAGACGTAAGCCTGTCGGTTCGAAGCCCGAAGCCGTCATATCATGGTTTGAGGATTCAGACTAATGATACGACGCGGGTAATTTGAAATTACTCCGGTCTAACAGGAGATACACCGGCGTACTGGCTCTGTGGATCTGGCCCGAAGTATTCATATGAGCGCTTACCAGGGTGGGGTGGTTAGCTCTTGTGGGGAGGAGCCGAGACAGCCGCCGAGGGACCCAGGATTCACGTACCCGGGCGCATCTTTGTGCGGGCGTAGCGTATCTTCTTTACGCTACGCCGTTGCAACTTATTCACAAAGCACTTGCTCCGTAAGCTGCGGCGGCGTAGCGTAAATGGGCCGACGTAAGCCCGCGTAATTCAAAGTAGGAAGGATCTATTTAAATTAATCGTGACCCCATGCTAATGAATGGCCGGCCGAACTGGGCATGCTCGCGCATGTTCAGAATCACGTCGCATATCCCTAAGAGACGTCGGCGCGCAGCCAGCCCTATTTACGTACTACGTAAACGGCGTAAACAACGTAAAATTCGACGGCGTCGTTCCCTGGCCCATACCTTTGCATTAGCCGAGCCTCATATAGCAGGGGTAACTTTACCCTGGACGTAAGCCTTACGCAAAGCGCGTATATGAAGCGGCCGGGGCGCATCTACGTCCGTGAATCGGCGTATCCCGCTCATTTGCATATTTAGAATGGGAACGCCGAATGCGTCCAGCGTAACTATGCGGCCACGATGCGCCGGCGTAGGCAAGTTAGGACGGCTGAAGCCATGTTTTTCGGCGTATCTCGCTTTGTGAATTGGCGCAAAGATGCGACGCCGCACATTTCAAATTTACGCCGGCGTATCTGGAGATACGCCGGCGTAAATGCTTCCTGAATCTGGCCCGATATGTTTGTTATTTTTTATTTCTTTTTTATTAAACCTTTACAACCCCTTAAAGGCTGGGCTCACATAGGAGCAAGCAGTGGCTCCCAGCCGGGGTCCGATGCGTCCTCCTTTCAGGTCCCATTTCAGCCCGAATTTTGGGCTATCCCTGACCTGTCTGGTGTGTTCCTTCGGGCCTTCATGATGCTGTTTGTTCATTAAGAGCCCATTTACACAGGGGCGACAGCTGCCTGCCAAGTCGCGTCCCGCTCTGTTCAATAGAACAGTTCTAATAGGAGTGACGCAAGTCGCTCCGACTTAGAAAAAGGTTCCTGTATGACTTTGGGGGCGACTCGAGGCGACCTGCATTGACTTCAATACAGAAGTCATTTTGCAAGTCAACTTCAGGTCGCCCCCAAAGTCACGCCGCTCCTGTGTAAATGGGCTCTAAGATTCTCTAACAAACCTCTGAGGGCTTTACAGAACAGCTGTATTTATACTGAGATGAAATAAAACACAGGTGGACTCTATTTACTAATTAGGGGACTTCTGAAGGCGATTGGTTCCACCTGATTTTAGTTAGAGGTATCAGAGTAAAGGGGGCGCCATACAACCCCCCCCCCCCCCCCCATGACACACACACACTTTTCACAGATTTATTTGTATCATTTATCATTTTCTTTCCACTTTGTGTTGGTCTCTCACATAAAATCACAATAAATGTTTTTTGGTTGTAACATGACAAAATGTGGGAAATTTCAAGGGGTACGAATACTTTTCAAGGCACTGTACCTCAATTGTGTGGATGAGGGAATACATTTGTTTTTCTTTATTAATAATAATAATAATAATAATGATAATAATACAAAAATAATAATAATGATAACAATATAAAAAAATAATGATAAAATAGTAAAAAATAAATAATTATAAATAAATGTTCTACAGTCTTTGCTGCGAACCCGGGCTCAACGTATATGTGTGACGACCACTGGATATTTTATATATATATATATATAAACAATAAGTATAATAAAATAGTAAAATATATATATATATATATAAACTAAGGATGATGATTATTATATATATATAGTTTTTTTTTTTTTTTTTACTATTTTATTATTATTATTGTTTATATTGCTCTTAATATTATTATTGATTTGTATTATTTTTATTTTCTACATTTAGAATAATCATCATCATCATCCTTATTTATAAGTTTATATACACACATATATATATATATTTATTTAACTTTTTTTAATATATATATATATTGTTGTTATTATTATTATTTTCTATATTTAGAATAATCATCATCCTTATTTTATAATTTTATATATATATATATATATATATTATATATATTATATATATATATATTATATATATATATATATATATAGTTTTTTTTTTACTATTTTATTATTATTATTGTTTATATTGCTCTTAATATTATATATATATAAACTAAGGATGATGATTATTCTAAATATAGAAAATAATAATAACAACAACAACATAATATAAAGAAATTGTTAAATAAACATATATATATATATATATATATATATATATATATATATATATATATATATATATATATGTTTATTTAACAATTTCTTTATATTATGTTGTTGTTGTTATTATTATTTTATGATGATTATAATAATAATAATGATAATATAAAAAACAATAATAATATTAACAACAATGTTAAAAACTTAAAAAAAAAATAGTTAAATAAATATATGTATGTATAAAATAAGGGTAATGATAATGATGATTAGTCTAAATATATAAAACAATAATAATAATAATAACAACAATATAAAAAAAAGTTAAATAAATAAATAAATATGTGTGTGTGTGTGTATATATATATTTTAAATATTTATATTATTTTAAATATATAACATAATAATAGCACATTTAATATATATAATAATAATAATAATAATAATAATAATAATAATCAACCACTAGATGCAGAGGAAACAAAGTAAACTTTAAATATGTCTCAGAAATAAAAAAAGATTTACTATAAAAAGAGAAATAAATAGACGATTTTATGTGCCGCTCTATAAATATTGGATTTATAACTGAACATAATATAATAATATATAATAATTCAGAGGGCCCTGAACTGAGAGCCGTCAGGCCGGGGAGGGGCGTCTTCCTGCGATTGGGGGGTCTGGGATGGGTAATGCGTTTTATTATTTGCAGAAAAGAAGTGAAAGATGTGAAATAATTTGAAGGTGAAATGAATAGACGCTGGCCTCTCCTGTGCGGTGATTGGATGAGGGGAGAGCGGCGCTCAGAGAAGGGATATCAGGAATATATAAATAAAGTGTCTATTTTGGTACATCTGTTCCCATTCTGCAGTCACAGGAATTTCCAAAAGCCTGTCTAGACAGATCTATTAGGACTTCTCTGCTAGACAGCCCCCCCCCCACCCCCCCCCACCCCTTTTCATTGGTTAACTCCTTCCCCACCGCGCAGCCTCGGGGAGGATCTCCGGTGCACAAGTTGCGCTCTTCTTCTCTCTCCTCGGGATGACAAAGGATTAAATGATAATTATTATTTTTTGTCCTCATCAAAATGCTACTTTTTATGTTCCGTCTTTCAGGCATAAAGTAAATAGAAGGGGGAGGGGGTCTTCAGGTGAAGGTAGGTGCCCCCTTTAAGGATGTGTGAGCATTATGTGTCAGCAAAAATCCCCTCCAAAATGTATGAGCATTATGTGTCAGCAAAAATCCCACCCAAGATGTATGAGCATTATGTGTCAGCAAATACCCCCCCCCCCAAGATGTATGAGCATTATGTGTCAGCAAATACCCCCCCCCAAGATGTATGAGCATTATGTGTCAGTAAAATCCCCCCCCCAAGATGTATGAGCATTATGTGTCAGCAAAATCCCCCCCAAGATGTATGAGCATTATATGTCAGTAAAAATCCACCATGCCAAGATGTATGTGCATTATGTGTCAGCAAAAATCCCCCCAAGATGTATGGGCATTATGTGTCAGTTAAATTTCCCCCATGCCAAGATGTATGAGCATTGTGTGTCAGTAACCCCCCCAAGATGTATGAGCATTATGTGTCAGCAAAAATCCCACCCAAGATGTATGAGCATTATATGTCGGCAAAATCCCCCCCCCAAGATGTATGAGAATTATGTGTCAGCAAACCCCCCCCCAAGATGTATGAGAATTATGTGTCAGCAAAATCCCCCCCAAGATGTATGAGAATTATGTGTCAGCAAATCCCCCCCCAAGATGTATGAGAATTATGTGTCAGCAAAATCCCCCCCAAGATGTATGAGCATTATATGTCAGTAAAAATCCCCCATGCCAAGATGTATGTGCATTATGTGTCAGCAAAAATCCCCTCCAAGATGTATGAGCATTATGTGTCAGCAAAAACCCCCCCCAAGATGTATGAGCATTATGTGTCAGCAAAAATCCCCTCCAAGATGTATGAGCATTATGTGTCAGCAAAAATCCCACCCAAGATGTATGAGCATTATGTGTCAGCAAATACCCCCCCCCCCCAAGATGTATGAGCATTATGTGTCAGCAAAATCCCCCCCCCAAGATGTATGAGCATTATGTGTCAGCAAAATCCCCCCCAAGATGTATTAGCATTATATGTCAGTAAAAATCCCCCATGCCAAGATGTATGTGCATTATGTGTCAGCAAAAATCCCCCCAAGATGTATGGGCATTATGTGTCAGTTAAATTTCCCCCATGCCAAGATGTATGAGCATTGTGTGTCAGTAACCCCCCCAAGATGTATGAGCATTATGTGTCAGAAAAAATACCCCCCCCCAAGATGTGTGGGCATTATGTGTCAGTAAAAATCCCCTCCAAGATGTATGAGCATTATGTGTCAGCAAAAATCCCCTCCAAGATGTATGAGCATTATGTGTCAGCAAAAATCCCCTCCAAGATGTATGAGCATTATGTGTCAGCAAAATCCCCCCCAAGATGTATGAGCATTATGTGTCAGCAAAAATCCCCTCCAAGATGTATGAGCATTATGTGTCAGCAAAAATCCCACCCAAGATGTATGAGCATTATGTGTCAGCAAAATCCCCCCCCAAGATGTATGAGCATTATGTGTCAGCAAAATCCCCCCCAAGATGTATGAGCATTATATGTCAGTAAAAATCCCCCATGCCAAGATGTATGTGCATTATGTGTCAGCAAAAATCCCCCCAAGATGTATGGGCATTATGTGTCAGTTAAATTTCCCCCATGCCAAGATGTATGAGCATTGTGTGTCAGTAACCCCCCCAAGATGTATGAGCATTATGTGTCAGCAAAAATCCCACCCAAGATGTATGAGCATTATGTGTCAGCAAAAATCCCACCCAAGATGTATGAGCATTATGTGTCAGCAAAAATCCCACCCAAGATGTATGAGCATTATGTGTCAGCAAAATCCCCCCCCAAGATGTATGAGCATTATTTGTCAGCAAAAATCCCCCATGCCAAGATGTATGAGCATTATGTGTCAGCAAAAATCCCCCCCAAGATGTATGAGCATTATGTGTCGGCAAAATCCCCCCCCAAGATGTATGAGCATTATGTGTCAGCAAAATCCCCCCCAAGATGTATGAGCATTATATGTCAGTAAAAATCCCCCATGCCAAGATGTATGTGCATTATGTGTCAGCAAAAATCCCCCCAAGATGTATGGGCATTATGTGTCAGTTAAATTTCCCCCATGCCAAGATGTATGAGCATTGTGTGTCAGCAAAAATCCCACCCAAGATGTATGAGCATTATGTGTCAGCAAAAATCCCACCCAAGATGTATGAGCATTATGTGTCAGCAAATACCCCCCCCCAAGATGTATGAGCATTATGTGTCAGCAAAATCCCCCCCAAGATGTATGAGCATTATTTGTCAGCAAAAATCCCCCATGCCAAGATGTATGAGAATTATGTGTCAGCAAAAATCCCACCCAAGATGTATGAGCATTATGTGTCAGCAAAAATCCCACCCAAGATGTATGAGCATTATGTGTCAGCAAAATCCCCCCCAAGATGTATGAGCATTATATGTCAGTAAAAATCCCCCATGCCAAGATGTATGTGCATTATGTGTCAGCAAAAATCCCCCCAAGATGTATGGGCATTATGTGTCAGTTAAATTTCCCCCATGCCAAGATGTATGAGCATTGTGTGTCAGTAACCCCCCCAAGATGTATGAGCATTATGTGTCAGCAAAAATCCCACCCAAGATGTATGAGCATTATGTGTCAGCAAAAATCCCACCCAAGATGTATGAGCATTATGTGTCAGCAAAAATCCCACCCAAGATGTATGAGCATTATGTGTCAGCAAATACCCCCCCCCCCAAGATGTATGAGCATTATGTGTCAGCAAAATCCCCCCCCAAGATGTATGAGCATTATTTGTCAGCAAAAATCCCCCATGCCAAGATGTATGAGCATTATGTGTCAGCAAAAATCCCCCCAAGATGTATGAGCATTATGTGTCGGCAAAATCCCCCCCAAGATGTATGAGCATTATGTGTCAGCAAAATCCCCCCCAAGATGTATGAGCATTATATGTCAGTAAAAATCCCCCATGCCAAGATGTATGTGCATTATGTGTCAGCAAAAATCCCCCCAAGATGTATGGGCATTATGTGTCAGTTAAATTTCCCCCATGCCAAGATGTATGAGCATTGTGTGTCAGCAAAAATCCCACCCAAGATGTATGAGCATTATGTGTCAGCAAAAATCCCACCCAAGATGTATGAGCATTATGTGTCAGCAAATACCCCCCCCCCAAGATGTATGAGCATTATGTGTCAGCAAAATCCCCCCCAAGATGTATGAGCATTATTTGTCAGCAAAAATCCCCCATGCCAAGATGTATGAGAATTATGTGTCAGCAAAAATCCCACCCAAGATGTATGAGCATTATGTGTCAGCAAAAATCCCACCCAAGATGTATGAGCATTATGTGTCAGCAAAATCCCCCCCAAGATGTATGAGCATTATATGTCAGTAAAAATCCCCCATGCCAAGATGTATGTGCATTATGTGTCAGCAAAAATCCCCCCAAGATGTATGGGCATTATGCGTCAGTTAAATTTCCCCCATGCCAAGATGTATGAGCATTGTGTGTCAGAAAAAATACCCCCCCCCAAGATGTGTGAGCATTGTGTGTCAGTAACCCCCCAAGATGTGTGGGCATTATGTGTCAGAAAACATCCCCCCAGGATGTATGAGCATTATATGTCAGTAAAAATCCCCCATGCCAAGATGTATGAGCATTATGTGTCAGCAAAAATCCCCCCAAGATGTATGAGCATTATGTGTCAGCAAAAATCCCCCCAAGATGTATGAGCATTATGTGTCAGTTAAATTTCCCCCATGCCAAGATGTATGAGCATTGTGTGTCAGAAAACATCCCCCCAGGATGTATGAGCATTATGTGTCAGTAACCCCCCCCCCCCCGATGTATGTGCATATATACTGCTCCCATCAGTACTGCTAATCAATGCCCACCAGTGCCACCTATCAGTGCCCACCACTGCTGCCAATTAGTGCCCATCCGTGCCTCATCATTAGTGCCACCTACCAGTGACCTTATTGCCCTTCAGTGCTGCCAATCAGTGCAACCTCATCAGTACCTCCTGATCAGTGCCCATAAGTGCCGTTTATCCGTGCCACCTCTCAGTGCCCTTCAGTGCCCATCACTGCTGCCAATTAGTGCTCATCATCAGTGCCATCTATAAGTGCTACCTCTCAGTGCCCTTCAGTGCCTCCTGATCAGTGTCCACCATTGCCGCTTCATCAGTGCCCATCAGTGCCACCATACGTGCAGCCTCATATTTGCCCCCTATCAGTGCAGCTTTATCAATGCCTCCTGATCAGTGCCCACCAGTGCTGCCCCATCAGTGCTCATCAGTGCCACCTATCAGTGTCGCCATATCAGTGCCCATCAGTGCAGCCTCATCAGCGCTTATCAATAAAGGAGAAAAATTACCCGTTCAGAAAATTTTATAACAAACTCAGCGGGGATCAAATCCCACCGAAAGAAAGCGCAGAGGTTCGCAGAGGGCGGTGTGAATGGCCTGCCAGTGATATGCGATGCGGGAAGTGGAATCGCACTGGTTCCCCCCATCGCACTGGAATAGCACTGGAATCGCACTGGTTCCCCCCCATCGCACTGGAATAGCACTGGTTCCCCCCCATCGCATTGGAATCGAACTGGAATCGCACTGGTTCCCCCCATCGCACTGGAATAGCACTGGAATAGCACTGGTTCCCCCCCATCACATTGGAATAGAACTGGAATCGCACTGGTTCCCCCCATCGCACTGGAATAGCACTGGTTCCCCCCCATCGCATTGGAATAGAACTGGAATCGCACTGGTTCCCCCCATCGCACTGGTTCCCCCCATCGCACTGGAATAGCACTGGAATAGCACTGGTTCCCCCCCATCGCATTGGAATCGAACTGGAATCGCACTGGTTCCCCCCATCGCACTGGAATAGCACTGGAATAGCACTGGTTCCCCCCCATCACATTGGAATAGAACTGGAATCGCACTGGTTCCCCCCATCGCACTGGAATAGCACTGGAATAGCACTGGTTCCCCCCCATCGCATTGGAATAGAACTGGAATCGCACTGGTTCCCCCCATCGCACTGGTTCCCCCCATCGCACTGGAATCGCACTGGTTCCCCCCCATCGCACTGGAATAGCACTGGAATCGCACTGGTTCCCCCCCATCGCACTGGAATAGCACTGGAATCGCACTGGTTCCCCCCCATCGCACTGGAATCGCACTGGTTCCCCCCATCGCACTGGTTCCCCCCCATCGCACTGGAATAGCACTGGAATCGCACTGGTTCCCCCCCATCGCACTGGAATAGCACTGGTTCCCCCCCATCGCATTGGAATCGAACTGGAATCGCACTGGTTCCCCCCATCGCACTGGTTCCCCCCATCGCACTGGAATAGCACTGGAATCGCACTGGTTCCCCCCATCGCACTGGAAACGCACTGGTTCCCCCCATCACATTGGAATAGCACTGGAATCGCACTGGTTCCCCCCCATCGCATCAGAATAGCACTGGTTCCCCCCCATCGCACTGGAATTGAACTGGAATCGCACTGGTTCCCCATCGCATTGGAATCACACTGGTTCCCCCATCACACTGGAATAGAACTGGAATGGCACTGGTTCCCCCCATCGCACTGAAATGGCACTGGTTCCCCCCCATCGCATTGGAATAGCACTGGAATCGCACTGGTTCCCCCCCATCACATCGGAATAGCACTGGTTCCCCCCCATCGCACTGGAATAGAACTGGAATCGCACTGGTTCCCCATCGCATTGGAATCACACTGGTTCCCCCATCGAACTGGTTCCCCCATCACACTGGAGTAGTACTGGAAGCGCACTGGTTCCCCCCATCGCACTGGAATGGCACTGGTTCCCCCCCATCGCATTGGAAAAGCACTGGAATCGCACTGGTTCTGTCCCATCGCATTGGAATAGCACTGGAATCGCACTGGTTCCCCCCCCATCGCATTGGAATAGCACTGGTTCCCCCCCATCGCACTGGAATAGAACTGGAATCGCACTGGTTCCCCCATCGCATTGGAATCGCACTGGTTCCCCCATCGCACTGCAATAGCACTGGAATCGCATTGGTTCCCCCATCGCACTGGTTCCCCCATCGCACTGGAATCGCACTGGTTCCCCCATCGCACTGGAATCGCACTGGTTCCCCCATCGCACTGGAATCGCACTGGTTCCCCCATCGCACTGCAATAGCACTGGAATCACACTGGTTCCCCCATCGCACTGGTTCCCCAATCGCACTGGCTTCCCAATCGCACTGGAATCGCACTGGTTCCCTCCATCGCACTGGAATGGCACTGGTTCCCCCATCGCACTGGTTCCCCCATCGCACTGGTTCCCCCATCGCACTGGAATCGCACTGGTTCCCCCATCGCACTGCAATAGCACTGGAATCACACTGGTTCCCCCATTGCACTGGTTCCCCCATCGCACTGCAATAGCACTGGAATCACACTGGTTCCCCCATTGCACTGGTTCCCCAATCGCACTGGCTCCCCCATCGCACTGGAATCACACTGGTTCCCCCAATCGCACTGGAATGGCACTGGTTCCCCAATCGCACTGGCTCCCCCATCGCACTGGAATCGCACTGGTTCCCCCATCGCACTGGAATCGCACTGGTTCCCCCATCGCACTGCAATAGCACCGGAATCACACTGGTTCCCCCATCGCACTGGTTCCCCCATTGCACTGGTTCCCCCATCGCACTGGAATCGCACTGGTTCCCCCATTGCACTGGAATCGCACTGGTTCCCCCATCGCACTGGAATCGCACTGGCCCCCCCCCCCCCCCCTTACTAAAAGTAGAATGTGGTGAGCAGCTGAGCATGGTAACCAATCACCTTCCAGGTTTCATTGTGAAAGCTGAATGGGACAAGCTGAAGTTAGAAGCTGATTGGTTCCTACGCAGAGCTGCTCCGGATCCTGTGTGCTCCAGTCTTAGTAAATCTCTCTCTGCTTCATCTATGAGAGAGAAAATTGGCTACAATCTCCTCAAGTATGTTCCGTCTCTATAAGTTCTCCCTGTCTATCTCCATTGTCCCCCCCCCCCCTTCCCCTCCTCCCCTCCCCCCTCCTCTCCCACCACCACGGACCGTTTTATCATCTCAGCAGTCTCCATAAAATAAAAAAAGTCGCATTCTTCTCAAACTACAAGCTATGGAAATCTCTGCAACATCCCCAGCAGGTAACGGAGGCTATAAAACCTACTGCAGTATTAATCCTTCCCGAGAAAACTCTGCATTACACAAAGTGAGAGACAGTGCAGCACTGCGCGCCGGCGCCTCCATCCTCCCCATGTGGGAATAGCAATTCATTTCCAGACACGGCGGCTCAGCGCTAAAGAGGAGCGACCTGCAACCGGCGCGCTTCCAGGGCCGATCCTAGGCAGGGTGCGCAGGGTGCTTTGCACCCAGGCGCCTGCAGGGGTGGGGGGCGCCGATGTGTGTACACACACTAAAGTGCCTCAAAGAAGCTACTTGCAGGACATTTTTGGACATCCTGCAAATGCACCGCTCCAGTGTGAAAGCACCCCGGGCTCTCACACTGGGATTGCAGACGAGGCTTTTTTCAGGCGCTAATTTTAACGCTAAAGCGCCTGAAAAACCCCTCCAGTGTGAAAAGGGTCTAATGGACAATCTTCTGTACTATTGTCTGCAGTCTCTGACTGTCTCCTGTATCATGTCTGCAGTCTCTGACCATCTCCTGTATCATGTCTGCAGTCTCTGACCGTCTCCTATATCATGTCTGCAGTCTCTGACCGTCTCCTATATCATGTCTGCAGTCTCTGACCATCTCCTGTATCATGTCTGCAGTCTCTGACCGTCTCCTGTACCATTCTGCAGTCTCTGACCATTTCCTGTATGATGTCTGCAGTCTCTGACCGTCTCCTGTATCATGTCTGCAGTCTCTAATCATCTCCTGTATCATGTCTGCAGTCTCTGACCGTCTCCTGTACCATGTCTGCAGTCTCTGACCATCTCCTGTATGATGTCTGCAGTCTCTGACCATCTCCTATATCATGTCTGCAGTCTCTGACCATCTCCTGGATCATGTCTGCAGTCTCTGACCATCTCCTGTACTATATTTGCAGTCTTAAATTATCTTCTGTATCATGTCTGCAGTCTCTGACCGTCTTCTGTACCATGTCTGCAGTCTCTGACCGTCTCCTGTGCCATGTCTGCAGTCTCTGACCGTCTCCTGTATTATGCCTGCAGTCTCTGACCGTCTTCTGTATCATGTTTGCAGTCTCTGACCATCTCCTGTACTATGTTTGCAGTCTTAAATTATCTTCTGTATCATGTCTGCAGTCTCTGACCGTCTTCTGTACCATGTCTGCAGTCTCTGACCGTCTCCTGTGCCATGTCTGCAGTCTCTGACCGTCTCCTGTATTATGCCTGCAGTCTCTGACCGTCTTCTGTATCATGTTTGCAGTCTCTGACCATCTCCTGTACTATGTTTGCAGTATTAAATTATCTTCTGTATCATGTCTGCAGTCTCTGACCGTCTTCTGTACCATGTCTGCAGTCTCTGACCGTCTCCTGTGCCATGTCTGCAGTCTCTGACCGTCTCCTGTATTATGCCTGCAGTCTCTGACCGTCTTCTGTATCATGTTTGCAGTCTCTGACCATCTCCTGTACTATGTTTGCAGTCTTAAATTATCTTCTGTATCATGTCTGCAGTCTCTGACCGTCTTCTGTACCATGTCTGCAGTCTCTAATCATCTTCTGTACCATGTCTGCAGTCTGACCGTCTTCTGTACCATGTCTGCAGTCTCTAATCATCTTCTGTACCATGTCTGCAGTCTGACCATCTCCTGTATCACGTCTGCAGTCTCTGACCATCTCCTGTATCATGTCTGGCGGTCTTTCTAACAGAAGCCATCTCTGTGTCCATCAGAGAGACCCCCCTCCAGGTCCCAATAAAGTACTTTGCTTCTCTTCCTGTATTTTGTCTATTGTTGAAAGATCATGTAAGGATCCCGGGGTAATGAAGACTCTGTGGGGGAGCATCTCTGTGGTTGAGTCCTTGCCATAGAAATATTTGTAAAGGGGAGGAGCTAGTAAAATGACCACACTCATGTGGGGGCACCAGAAATATTTCTGCACCCATGCGCCTGTGACCCTAGGATCGGCCCTGCCTGCTTCTTCCCAATGTGTGAGGAGCCCCGTTTGTGCCAATGTGTGAGAAGCCTCGCTTGTGCCAATGTGTGAGGAGCCCTGCTTGTGCCAATGTGTGAGGAGCCCCGCTTGTGCCAATGTACGAGGAGTCCCGCTTGTGCCAATGTACGAGGAGCCCCGCTTGTGCCAATGTACGAGAAGCCCCGCTTGTGCCAATGTGTTAGGAGCCCCGCTTGTCCAATGTACGAGGAGCCCCGCTTGTGCCAATGTGTTAGGAGCCCCGCTTGTCCAATGTACGAGGAGCCCCGCTTGTGCCAATGTACGAGGAGCCCCGCTTGTGCCAATGTACGAGGAGCCCCGCTTGTGCCAATGTACGAGGAGCCCCGCTTGTGCCAATGTACGAGGAGCCCCGCTTCTCCAATGTACGAGGAGCCCCGCTTGTGCCAATGTACGAGGAGCCCCGCTTGTCCAATGTACGAGGAGCCCCGCTTGTGCCAATGTGTTAGGAGCCCCGCTTGTGCCAATGTACGAGGAGCCCCGCTTGTCCAATGTACGAGGAGCCCCGCTTGTGCCAATGTACGAGGAGCCCCGCTTGTGCCAATGTACGAGGAGCCCCGCTTGTGCCAATGTACGAGGAGCCCCGCTTGTGCCAATGTACGAGGAGCCCCGCTTGTGCCAATGTACGAGGAGCCCCGCTTGTGCCAATGTACGAGGAGCCCCGCTTGTGCCAATGTACGAGGAGCCCCGCTTGTGCCAATGTACGAGGAGCCCCGCTTGTGCCAATGTACGAGGAGACCCGCTTGTGCCAATGTACGAGGAGCCCCGCTTGTGCCAATGTACGAGGAGCCCCGCTTGTGCCAATGTACGAGGAGCCCCGCTTGTGCCAATGTACGAGGAGACCCGCTTGTGCCAATGTACGAGGAGCCCCGCTTGTGCCAATGTGTTAGGAGCCCCGCTTGTCCAATGTACGAGGAGCCCCGCTTGTGCCAATGTATGAGGAGCCCCGCTTGTGCCAATGTACGAGGAGCCCCGCTTGTGCCAATGTACGAGGAGCCCCGCTTGTGCCCTCCGTTTATAGTTCCCGGGGACCTCAGGCTTGCCCCGGCCGATTCTTTTGAAAGGGGCCAACATAATACACGACAGTGCCGGTGAGGGTCTATAGAGGGGATGGAAACCAGGAATGGGAGGAATGGAAGCCCTGCCCTAATGAAGTGACAATCTAGCCCTTGTTAGTTGATAGGACTCCCCCCCCCCCCCCCCCCGGAACGGGACATGGTGGCTTTTCTTCCCAAATACACTATATTACCAAAAGTTTTGGGACGCCGGCCTTTACACGCACATGAACTTTAATGGCATCCCAGTCTTAGTCCGGAGGGTTCAATATTGAGTTGGCCCCGCCCTTTGCAGCTATAACAGCTTCACCTCTTCTGGGAAGGCCGTCCACAAGGTTTAGGAGGGCGTCTATGGGAATGTTTGATCATTCTTCCAGAAGAGCATTTGTGAGGTCAGGCACTGGTGTTGGACAAGAAATGCCTGGCTCACAGTCTCTGCTCTAATTCATCCCAAAGGTGTTCTATCAGGTAAGGTCAGATCAGAGGGGGAGGTGCCCCCTGGCACTGTTGGGAGAGGTGCCCCCTGACATTGGTGGGAGGGGTGCCCCCAATGTAAGGTGGTACCTCTCCCTCTGACCCCCAATGTCAGGGGGCACCTCCCCCATGACTGCCAATGTAAGGTGGCACCTCTCCCATGACTAACCCTAACCCCAGCCCTAACCTTAGCCCTAATCTTAGCCCTAGTCCTAACCCTAGCCATAGCCCTAACCCTAGACCTAGCCTTAACCCTAACCTAACCCTAGACCTAACTCTAAACCTAACCCTAACCTAACCCTAGGCCTAACTATAAACCTAACCCTAACCCTAACCCAAGCCATAGCCCTAACCCAAGCCATAGCCCCAAACTTAGCCCTAGTCCTAACCTTAGCCCTAACCCTAGATCTAGCCTTAACCCTAACTCTAAACCTAACCCTAACCCAAGCCATAGCCCTAACCCTAGCCCTAACCCTAGCCCTAACCTTAGCCCTAACACTAACCTGAGCCCTAACCCTAGCCATAGCCCTAACCCTAGCCCTAACCTTAGCCCTAACCCTAACCTGAGTCCTAACCCTAAACCTAGCCCTAACCCTAGTCCTAACCTTAGCCCTAGCCCTAACCCTAGCCTTGGCCCTAGTCCTAACTCTAACCCTAGCTCTAACCCTAACCCTAGCTCCAACCCTAGCCATAGCCCTAAACCTAACCCTAGCCCTAATCCTAGCCATAGCCCTAACACTAACCCTAACCCCAACCATAGCCCTAACCCTAGCCATAGCCCTAACCCTAGCCCTAAGCCTAACCTTAGTCCTAATCCTAACCCTAGCCCTAACCCTTACTGCAACCCTGGCCATAGCCCTAACCCTAGCCCTAACCCTAACATTAGTCCTAGTCCTAACTCTAATCCTAACTCTAGCCATTGCCCTAACCCTAGCCATAGCCCTAACCCTAACTCTAAACCTAACCCTAGCCCTAATCCTAGCCATAGCCCTAACGCTAGCCCTAACCCTAACCCCAGCCATAGCCCTAACGCTAGCCCTAACCCTAACCCCAGCCATAGCCCTAACCCTAGCCCTAACCCTAAACCTAGCCCTAATCCTAGCCCTAACCCTAGCTCTAACCTCAGCCTTAGCCCCAACCCTAGCCCTAGCCCTAGGTCTAGTGCTAGAATTATTTATCTCAGTCTAACAATCACGGCAATGTGTGGTTTGAACACTGTTTTCAACTTGCGTATGCGTTCACTTCTACGCGTGAGCTCGGCAGGAAGGGGCGCTTTAAAAAACGTTTTTTTTTCTTATTTATTTTACTTTTTATATAAATCCTGTATAATAATAAAAATAATAATAATAATAATAATCAAATTTTCTGAGATACTGAATTTTGGGGTGTCGCTCGCTGTAAGCCATAATCATCAAAATTAAAAGAAAGAAATGCTTGAAATATAATACTCTGTGTGTAATAATAATAATAATAATAATAATAATAATAATAATATTCAAATTGTTATCACTCTGTGTGTAATAATAATAATATAATAATAATAATCACATTTTCTGAGATACTGATGTTTGGGGTGACACTTGCTGTAAGCCATAATTATCAAAATTTAATTATTTATCAAAATGCTTGAAATATATCACTCTGTGTGTAATAATAATAATAATAATAATTATATTCTAAAGTTCTGAGATACAACATTTTGGGGTGTCACTCGCTGTAAGCCATAATCATAAAAAAAAAAAAAAATGCTTGAAATATATAACTCTGTGTGTAGTAATAATAATAATAATATTCAATTTTTCTGAGATACTGAATTTTGGGGTGTTGCTCGCTGTAAGTCATAATCATCAAAATTAAAAGAAAGAAATGCTTGAAATATAATACTCTGCGTGTAATAATAATAATAATAATAATAATATTTAAATTTTCTGAGATACTGAATTCTGGGGTGTTACTCGCTGTAAGCCATAATTATCAAAACATTTTTTAAAATGCTTGAAATATATTACTCTGTGTGTAATAATAATATTAATAATCATATTTTAATTTGTATCAATCTGTGTGTGATAATAATAATAATAATAATAATAATAATAAAAATCAAATTTTCTGAGCTATTGAATTTTGAGGTGTCGTTCGCTGTAAGCCATAATTATCAAAATGACAAAAAAAAAAAAAAGAAATGCATGAAATATATCACTCTGTGTGTAATAATAATAATAATAATAATTATATTCTAAAGTTCTGAGATACAACATTTTGGGGTGTCACTCGCTGTAAGCCATAATCATAAAAAAAAAATATATATATATAACTCTGTGTGTAGTAATAATAATAATAATATTCAATTTTTCTGAGATACTGAATTTTGGGGTGTTGCTCGCTGTAAGCCATAATTATCAAAAAAAATTAAAAATGCTTGAAATATATTACTCTGTGTGTAATAATAATAACATAATAATAATAATAATAAAAATCAAATTTTCTGAGCTATTGAATTTTGAGGTGTCGTTCGCTGTAAGCCATAATTATCAAAATGAAAAAAAAAAAAAAAGAAATGCATGAAATATATCACTCTGTGTGTAATAATAATAATAATAATAATAATAATAATATTCTAATTTTCTGAGATACTACATTTTGGGGTATCACTTGCTGTAAGCCATAATCTTAATAAAAAAAATGCTTGAAATATATCACTCTGTGTGTAATAATAATAATAATATTCAAATTTTCTGAGCTACTGAATTTTGGGGTGTCACTTTCTGTAAGCCATAATCATCAAAATTAAAAGAAAGAAATGCTTGAAATATATTACTCCGTGTGCAATAATAATAATAATAATAATATTAAAAATTTGTATCACTCTGTGTGTAATAATAATAACAATAATAATAATAATATTCTAATTTTCTGAGATACTGAATTTTGGGGTGTCACTCGCCTTAAGCCTTAATTATCAAAATTAAAAGAAAGAAAAGCTTGAAATATATCACTCTGTGTGTAATAATAATAATAATAAAATAATAATAATAATATTAATAATAATAATATTCAAATTTTTATCACTCTGTGTGTAAAAATAATAATATTAATAATAATAATAATAATAACAACAATATTCAAATTTTCTGAGATACTGAATTTTGGGGTGTCGCTCACTGTAAGCCATAATCTTTAAAATTAAAAGAATGAAATGCTTGAAATATATCACTCTGTGTGTAATAATAATAATAATATTAATAAAATAATAATAATAATATTCAAATTTTCCGAGATACTGAATTTTGGGGTGCCGCTCGCTGTAAGCCATAATCATCAAAATAAAAAAAAAAAGAAATGCTTGAAATATATTTATATAAAATGTACGAGTTTCACTTTTATGAATTAAATTACTGAAATAAATGAATGATATTCTAATTTTATAAAACGCACCTGTATAATAAAAATAAAAATTAAAAATCCCAAAAACGGCGCTATCGCGTCTTCCAGTGGCCTTTATTCCGGTATACCCAGCGTTATATATCATGGGCAGAGTACCCCTTTATTTTTAAGCTTACCCTCACAACTAAAAAAAAATCGGATAACATCGGCAGGACCACCAAGCCGGCGGCGGGCGTTTTTTTTTTTGGGGCGCCGTCATTTAAAACGACGCGTTGGATGTGGTGACAGCTGGGTTTGGTGACCTCTATGGGAACTTTTATAGATTGCTGACACGCAAGGTGTCAATTTTTTAAAAAGGTATTACGCCAATAAATCTTTATATAAAAATACGCAGCGCGTATCTTTCCGTTTGGCGAGCCCGGATCTACGGAATCGTGTCAGGAATGCCCAGACTGTAAATTAATAACCTGAGCCGGGGGAGGGGGAGGGAGGAAGAGGCTGCAGCATAATTAAATGGCTTCTGCCTCTTTAAATGTTCCCTTAGGACACGAGGAGGGGGGGGGCGTTTCCAGACAGTGACGTCATGTGTCCCGTCTGGAAAGTGATTGGCAGGCGGACCTGCCAATGGAAGGTAAAGCCGGTAGCTGTGGGTGGGCGTGGCCAGGCCGTGGATCTGGCCATTTAGAGGCCTGGGTGGGCGTAGCCACTGGACACATGCAGGGGATAAATACACGTGGTTGGGGATGGAGCTGGGCTCATTATGCTGCAGTGTGACCCTGGGGTGACCCCTGCTGCTTGTCACTAAATGTCACCCGCTGTTAACCCCATCCTGACCGCAGCTGCTGATTTTAATACGTGACCCCCCCATCTCTCACCCCCCTATCTCTCACCCCCCTATCTCTCACCCCCCCATCCCTCACCCCCCTATCTCTCACCCCCCATCCCTCACCCCCTATCTCTCACCCCCCCATCCCTCACCCCCCCATCCCTCACCCCCCCACCCCCCCTATCTCTCACCCCCCCCATCCCTCACCCCCTATCTCTCACCCCCCCATCTCTCACCCCCCATCTCTCACCCCCCCATCCCTCACCCCCCCTATCCTCACCCCCCCATCCCTCACCCCCCCCATCCCTCACCCCCCATCCCTCACCCCCCCATCCCTCCCCCCACCCCCCCATCCCTCACCCCCCCCATCCCTCACCCCCCATCTCTCACCCCCTATCTCTCACCCCCCCATCCCTCACCCCCCATCTCTCACCCCCTATCTCTCACCCCCCCATCTCTCACCCCCCATCTCTCACCCCCCCATCCCTCACCCCCCTATCTCTCACCCCCCCATCCCTCACCCCCCATCCCTCACCCCCCCATCTCTCACCCCCCATCTCTCACCCCCCCATCCCTCACCCCCCCTTTTCTTGGTGCAGAAGCATTAAGATCAGAACGATCGTTTTACCTACTTACATGCGATAATGCAGCGGGGCAGTTTTAAAGGGGCACTGGATGCATCGCGGGGGGGGGGGGGGGGGCAGCAATTGTTGCAAACAGCACCTTTTTAAATGACACGGGCACAGCCGCGGGACTACATGTCCCAGCAGTTCCGCCAGCCCCATCAGCCAATACGATTTACTAAGACTGGAGCGATTTACTAAGACTGGAGCTTTGGCAATAACCAAGTTACCCCCTCCCCCCTATTCACACCGGTGACACCTAGCCATCACAAATTTTCGGGCCCCTTACACAGCTTTAAGCAGGGCCCCCCTGGAGCAGAGAACTGGGAGGGGGGGGCCTCCTCCCCCTTGCCACGAGATGATAAGCCGCCGGGGGGGGGGGGGGGGGGGGGGGGGGGGGGGGGGGGGGTGAGTAGTTTGTGATAACGAAAGTGTCATTCCTTCTCTCTCCTGCTGCGTGCCCCCTGCAGCGAGTTGCTAAAGGTGGGGGGGGGTCAGCTGGAAAAAAATTAATGTATTTATTATTATAAAAAAAATAAAAAATAAAAAAGGCGGGGGGAGGGGGGCACTGCAGCGAGTTGCTAAAGGTGGGAGGGGGGGTCAGACGAAAAAAAAAAAAAAAAAGGGGGGGGGGGCGGATCCAGCGAGTTGCTAAAGGTGGGGGGGTCAGACGGAAAAATAAATATTAAAAAAGGGGCGGGCCCTTGCAGCGAGTTGCTAAAGGTGGGGTGGTCAGATGGAAAAAAAAAATATTTATATAAAAAAAAAAAATCAAATTAGGTGGGGCGGGGGGCTGTAGCGAGTTGCTAAAGGTGGGGGGGTCAGGTGAAAAAAAAAAAGGGGGGGTGGATCCTTGTAGCGAGTTTCTAAAGGTGGGGGGGCAGACGGAACACAATAAAATGTAAATAACTAAATAAAAAAGGGAGGGGCAGGCCCCTGCTGTGACTTTCTAAAGGTGGGGGGGGGGGGCAATTTAAAAAAAAAAATACATAGAAAAAGGGGGGGCGGGCCCCTACCACGACTTTCTAAAGGTGGGGGGGGAATATTTTTTTTTTTAAATGGGGGGGGGGGCGTCTGGGCCCCTTATAGGTGTAATTTTTTGTATAATTCTCCTTTAAGGGGGCGTGGCAAGGGGTGTGTCCTATGCCTGCATACTTTTGCTGATAGGTGTCCCTCATTCTCGTCTCCAAAAAAATTGGGAGGTTGCTGCACTACTTCTTTACCGATTTCATCGCAACCTGCAGAGACTTCTATTCACCACTTGCCGATCGGCCGTAGTACATAAACTGCGGCGGGTCGGCTCTATTGCATGAAACAACGTCAACAGCCAGTGGGGTGGGGGGGGGGATGTTAATTGGCCAGAGGGGGAGTCAAACCAGCGGGTTCGCCGGCCACCCGCGGGACAGGATGTAAACAAGGCAGGTTGCCGTCCTCTCTTTATAGTGCGAAACGCGTTAGCTTGTATCCCGTTTCAACCCCTGCCTTTTGTGTAATGCAGTTCCATAGGGACGAGCAAGTGCACAGGACCTGTTGTGAACTACAAATCCCAGCAGCAGCAGCAATGCAGCCACACACATGAACAGACCTAATCGACCGATGCGTTAAAGATCGACGGCTTCATTTACGGCGAATGCAGCGAGCCTTACCTTTACCGCGCTCAATCCATTCGGCAATTTTATTCTGTCCATCAGGCGTGGCGGTTCCATTTGTCGCACGCCGCTATTTAGCTTGTGAGGTTAATGGAGAGACGACCCGTCTGAAAGAGCGAAAATCCAGGATCGTTATCACACAACGATCGAAACGCAGTGAGAAGATCGAAATCTGTCATCAATCAGTGCATGGAAAGCCCGATACATGCAGTGCAGGTCTGATTATTACTACAAGGGTTCAAGTATCACACACAATTATCTATTTATTTTCCCTTTGTTTTATAGAAAATCTTTTTCTTCTGAGAGGTACTTAAAGTTTACTTTTTTTCGTCTGCATCTAGTGATTGATTATTAATAATTAGTATTATTATTTTTTTATACATTTGTATTATTATTATATTATTATTATTATTATTATTATTATTAGTTTACTTTGTTTCTTTTGCATCTAGTGATTGATTATTATTAATATTTTATATATTTATATTTATTATTATTATCATCACCATCATCATCATCATCATCATTATTAATATTATTATTATTTTATTATTATTATTATTATTATTGTTATTATTATTAGTTTACTTTGTTTCATCTGCATCTATTAGCATCTAGCATCTATTATTAATATTTTATAAATGTAATATTATTATTTTATATATTTTATATTATACATTATTATTTGTTATTATTATTATTATTATTATTAAATATATATATATATATATATATATATATATATATATATATATATATATATATATATATATATATATATATATATATATATATATATATATATATTAATATTAGTATCAATATTATTTTATACATTTTTATTATTATTATTATTATTATTATTAATATTAGTATCAATATTATTTTATACATTTTTATTATTATTATTTTATACATTATTATTTATATTTTATATTATTATTTGATATATTTAATATTATAATTGTATACATTATTATTATTATTATTATTAATAATAATAAGTTTTTTATAATTATTATTATTATTAGTATTAGTATTTTATACATTTTTATTATTATTATCATCATCATCATTATTATTATTATTATTATTATTATTATTATTATATACATATTATTAATAATACATTATTTATATTATTATTATTATTAATATTAGTATTATTTTATAAATGTTTATTATTATTATTATTATTTTATACATTTTTGAAGTTGCGTACGCTCGTGGAATGGCGATAAACGACTCTCCATAGGCAGCACTTTAAAAATAAAAATAACGTGGTGAGCTTCCCTCCACTTCCTGTCCCGCAAGGATGAGGGAGGAAGTTCCTCCAAGTGACTGAGAACCAGAGAAAATGTCCACATTGGAAGAATTCCTCTCTATATCTGTTCTGGTGACTACTCCAAAATCTTGGTCTCTTTGGTGAACTTCCCTTCACTTCCTGTCCCACAAGGATGAGGGAGGAAGTTCCTCCAAGGGACTGAGAACCAAATGTCCCCATTGGAAGATTTCCTCTCTGTTCATGTTCTGGTGACTACTTCCTGTCCAGCAAGGATGAGGGAGGAAGTTCCTTTAAGGGACTGAGAACCAAATGTCCCCATTGGAAGATTTCCTCTCTGTTCCTGTTCTGGTGACTACTTCCTGTCCGGCAAGGATGAGGGAGGAAGTTCCTTTAAGGGACTGAGAACCAAATGTCCCCATTGGAAGATTTCCTCTCTGTTCCTGTTCTGGTGACTACTTCCTGTCCAGCAAGGATGAGGGAGGAAGTTCCTTTAAGGGACTGAGAACCAAATGTCCCCATTGGAAGATTTCCTCTCTATTCCTGTTCTGGTGACTACTTCCTGTCCCGCAAGGATGAGGGAGGAAGTTCCTTTAAGGGACTGAGAACCAAATGTCCCCATTGGAAGATTTCCTCTCTGTTCCTTTTCTGGTGACTACTTCCTGTCCAGCAAGGATGAGGGAGGAAGTTCCTTTAAGGGACTGAGAACCAAATGTCCCCATTGGAAGATTTCCTCTCTGTTCCTGTTCTGGTGACTACTTCCTGTCCGGCAAGGATGAGGGAGGAAGTTCCTCCAAGGGACTGAAAACCAAATGTCCCCATTGGAAGATTTCCTCTCTGTTCCTTTTCTGGTGACTACTTCCTGTCCAGCAAGGATGAGGGAGGAAGTTCCTTTAAGGGACTGAGAACCAAATGTCCCCATTGGAAGATTTCCTCTCTGTTCCTGTTCTGGTGACTACTTCCTGTCCGGCAAGGATGAGGGAGGAAGTTCCTCCAAGGGACTGAGAACCAAATGTCCCCATTGGAAGATTTCCTCTCTGTTCCTGTTCTGGTGACTACTTCCTGTCCGGCAAGCATGAGGGAGGAAGTTCCTCCAAGTGACTGAGAACCAGAGAAAATGTCCACATTGGAAGAATTCCTCTCTATCTCTGTTCTGGTGACAACTCCAAAATGTTGGTCTCTGGTGAACTTCACTTCCTGTCCCCTAAGGAAAGGGGGAGGAACTCCTCTAGGGTGAGGCAAATCCTCTCGGACAGTTGTCACCGTCCCCACTGGAAGATTTCCTTCCGGTTCCTGTGCTGATGACAACACATACATTTGGTTTCTGTCTCGGGGACAGTGGCCCCCAGTTACAAATGGGGGTACATCTCCCCTGGGGGGACACAGACTGGGATTCTAACCCCTTAAGGCGATGACGCCAATGGTTAACAAAGCGAGCGAATCTGCATGTCAATGCTCGCGGCTGAAGCGGAAGGAACGTCCCCGGCTCTCGCTCGCCCTGTGTGGGTCGGGGGGACTTTTGCATTTCACGCCGTCTGCGGTGGAGGGTGGTGCTGGTTAAGTAGACAGCTGGTGCTGGAATGAGATGGTGGCAGGCAGGCAGGGAGGGGTGTGCCGCCGCTGTCCTCGCCTGTCACGTTCCCGCGTCTGATGGCACACAGGTCACCTCCCATCTGACCCCCTTTACTCACACGAGTCTGCAGCCGCCGCCGCCGCCGCCGCCGCAGACGGCAACAAATGGGAAGTCAATCTGTGGACAGTGTCTCCTAATAGCTTTACACCGACACCCCTTCACCGCCGAAATACGCCGGGAGGAAAGAAGGAGTTCACCCGCTGCACGGACGGCGTTATTTTAGATTGTAAGCTCTGGTGGCGAGGATGCCCTGGCCAGTGTTCTATTATGTTCTCCCTTATAGGCCTACTTTATTTAACCGGAAGATTTACCCCCCCCCCTTCATGACTAGCCCATTTTTTTTGCGTCGGTTTAACTGACAATTGCGCGGTCGTGCGACGCGGCTCCCAAACAAAATTGGCGTCCCTTTTCCCCCCACAAATAGAGCTTTCTTTTGGTGGGATTCGATCGCCTCTGCGGTTTTAACCACTTAAGACCCGGACCTTTAGGCAGGTTAAGGACCCGGCCAGTTTTTGCGATTCGACACTGCGTCGCTTTAACTGACAATTGCGCGGTCGTGCGACATGGCTCCCAAACAAAATTGGCGTCATTTTTTCCCCCCACAAATAGAGCTTTCTTTTGGTGGTATTTGATCGCCTCTGCGGTTTTAACCACTTAAGACCCGGACCTTTAGGCAGGTTAAGGACCCGGCCAGTTTTTGCGATTCGACACTGCGTCGCTTTAACTGACAATTGCGCGGTCGTGCGACATGGCTCCCAAACAAAATTGGCGTCCCTTTTCCCCCACAAATAGAGATTTCTTTTGGTGGGATTCGATCGCCTCTGCGTTTTTAACCACTTAAGACCCGGACCTTTAGGCAGCTAAAGGACCCGGACATTTTTGCGATTCGGCACTGCGTCGCTTTAACTGACAATTGCGCGGTCGTGCGACGCGGCTCCCAAACAAAATTGGCGTCATTTTTTTCCCCCACAAATAGAGCTTTCTTTTGGTGGTATTTGATCGCCTCTGCGGTTTTTATTTTTTTTGCGCTATAAACAAAAATAGAGCGAAATTTTTGAAAAAAAAGCAATATTTTTTACTTTTTGCTATAATAAATATCCCCCAAAAAATATATAAAAAAAAAAATTTCCTCAGTTTAGGCCGATACGTATTTTTCTACGTATTTTTGGTAAAAAAAAAATCGCAATAAGCGTTTAACGATTGGTTTGCGCAAAAGTTATAGCGTTTATAAAATAGGGGATAGTTTTATGGCATTTTTATAAAAAACGTTTTTTTTTTACTACTAATGGCGGCGATCAGCGATTTTTTTTTCGTGACTGTGACATTATGGCGGACACTTCGGACAATTTTGACACATTTTTGGGACCACAGCAAAAAATGCATTAAAAATGCACTGATTACTGTGAAAATGTCAATTGCAGTTTGGGAGTTAACCACTAGGGGGTGCTGAAGGGGTTATGTGTGACTTCATCTGTGTTTCTAACTGTAGAGGGGGGGGGGGCGTGGCTGTAGGTGTGACGTCATCGACTGTGTTTCCCTATATCAGGGATCACATGATCGATGACGGCGCCACAGTGAAGAACGGGGAAGCTGTGTTTACACTCACCTCTCCTCGTTCTTCAGCTCCGGGGACCGATCGGCTCCGCAGGTCCCGCGGTCACGTCACGGAGCTTCGGACTGGGTCGCGTGCATGCGCCCGCGACCCCACGATGAATATCGGCGTGAAGGGGTCCTTAAGTGGTTAAATTTTTGCGCTATAAACCAAAAAAAGACCGAAAATTTTAAATCGAAAATATTTTTTACTTTCTGCTATAAAAAAAAATAAAAAAATCGAATTTCTTCAATTTAGCCCCGATACGTATTCTGCTACATATTTTTGGTAAAAAAAAAAAATGCCAATAAGCGTTTATTGATTGGTTTGCGCAAAAGTTAAATCGTCTACAAACTATGGGATTTTTATTTTTTTACTAGTAATGGCGGCGATCAGCGAGACTGCGATATTGCGGCAGACAGTCTGACACTAACTGACACTTTGTGGGAACCAGTGACACTAATACGGTGATCAGTGCTAACAAAAAATGCACTGTCACTGTACTAATGAAACTGGCTGGGAAGGGGTTAACATTAGGGGCAATCAAACGGTTAATTGTGTGCCTAACCAGTGTTTGCGCACTGTGGAGGAGGTGCTTTTACTAGGGGGAAGACATAAATCCTTGTCTCTGCTTTGCAGGAAATAGTCATATATCCTGAAGTAACTGCCATCAGTGGTGGGTCACATGACCAGAGCCATGGTACTAGTTGTACTAGTCATCTATCCTGAAGTAACTGCCATCAGTGGTGGGTCACATGACCAGAGCCATGGCACTAGTTATCTATCCTGAGGTAAGTGCCATGAGTGGTGGGTCACATGACCAGAGCCATAGTACTAGTCATCTATCCTGAAGAAATCCATCAACGGTGGGTCACATGACCAGAGCCATGGCACTAGTCATCTATCCTGAAGAAACTGCCATCAGCGGTGAGTCACGTGATCAGAGCCATGGCACTAGTCAACTATCCTGAAGTTACTGCCATCAGTGGTGGGTCACATGACCAGAGCTATGGCACTAGTCATCTATCCTAAAGTAACTGCCATCAGCGGTGGGTCACATGACCAGAGCCATGGCACTAGTCATCTATCCTAAAGTAACTGCCATCAGTGGTGGGTCACATGACCAGAGCCATAGCACTAGTCATCTATCATGAAGTAACTGCCATCAGTGGTGGGTCACATGACCAGAGCCATGGCACTAGTCATCTATCCTGAAGAAACTGCCATCAGTGGTGGGTCACATGACCAGAGCCATGGCACTAGTCATCTATCCTAAAGAAACGACCCTCAGTGGTGGGTCATGGGACAAGAGTCATGGTAGTAGCCACTCATCCTGAAGAAACCGCCATCAGCGATGGGCCATATGACCAGAGTCAAGACAATAGTCACCACTCCAGGAGAAACTGCCCTCAGCGGTGGGTCACGTGTCCAGAGCCATGACAATAGTCATCTCTATGCTCTATGAAGAAGCCGCCTTCAGCAGAGGATCATTTGACCAGTGCCATAGCATAAGTCATATATCCGAAAGAAACTACACTCAGCAGCGGGTCATGTGACCAGAGTCATCATGGTAGTATCCATCCATCCTGAAGAAACCGCCTTCAGCATTGGGTTCCTTTCCAGTATAGCGTGCCATCAACCTCTAAACAATTTCAGTTTTTAAACGTTACTCAGCGTAAACAGTCATCTCTCCTATAGAAACTGTCCTCAGCAGTGGGTGACCTGACCAGAGTCATGGTAGTAGCCATCCATCCTGAAGAAACCGCCATCAGTGATGGGCCATATGACCAGAGTCAAGACAATAGTCATCTGTCCTGAGGAAATTGCCCTCAGCTATGGGTCATCTAACCAGCATTACCTTTCCTGAAGAAATTGCCCTTGGCTATGGGTCATGTAACCAGAGTCAAGACAATAGTCACCTTTGCTGAAGAAACTGCCCTCAGAGGTGGGTCATGTGACCAGAGCCATGACAATAGTCATCTCTCCTAAAGAAGCTGCCTTCAGCAGTGGGTCATGTGACCAGAGCCATGGCAATAGTCATCTAAACAAAAGAAACTGCCCTCAGAGGTGGGTCATGTGACCAGAATCATGGTAGTAGCTATCTATCCTGCAGAAACTGCCCTCATTGGTAGGTCATGTGATAAAGGTCATCTGGCGCTGAACACCCCAGTAAAAGATGTTGGCACCGCTAATTTATCTCTCAAATACTCTGCAAAACCTGCTAAATAAAGGTTATTGGCACATATAATAATGGCCACCAGCAGGACTGTGGCACACTGTGATTTTATGCAGGCACAACCAACAGCAATTTTACATTGTGAGGTAAAATTTTAAATTCACACATTATTCTTGTGGTCTAAACAGCCACCCCCCTCCTTCCCAGGGACAGCATTCCCCTCAGCTGACAAGCAAGCGGCCATTTTGTCTCTTTCAGCACTCTACATGTTTAGCGTAATATACCTGATCTGACGCACTGAACTGTGAGGTACATTTTTTATTCACCTACCATTATTTTTGTAGTCTAGGCCTCCCCTGGACAGTAATCCCCTCACATGACAAGCTGCATGACAGACATCTTATATCTTCCAGCACTTTCCATGTTTAGAGCTATGTGGCCCGACCTGACGCACGGAACGGTGAAGTAAAGGCCTCTCTCCTGGATGGCATTTCCCTCACATGAAAAGCTGCACAGCAACCATTTTGTCTCTTCTGGCCTGAACTGACATATTGTAGTGTGAGGTAAATTTAGTATTTACATACCATTCTTGTTGTGGTTTGGGCCTCCTCTGACAGCATTTCCCTCAGCTGACCAAGCAAGTGGCAACACAGCGACCATTATGTCTCTTCCAGCACTCTCCATGTTTAGCATTATGTGGCCTGACCTGACATATTGAACTGTCTGAGGTAAATTTAAAGAGTAACTCCCCTGCAAAGCCCTTCTCTCAGCCTGACCCGTCACACCGAACCATGAGGTAAATTCTGTCAGCTGCTTAACATGATATGTGTAGAAGTAATCTCTGTTGTGGTCGGACATTCATTTAAAGAGTAACTCCACTTTTGCTAAAACAAATTCCCCTCTGGGGAATCTCTGTACATTGCAGGGATTTTAACAAACCTTGTTGCAGAATCCTACTTTGTGTTCTTCTGAAGAAATAGCTGTTTGTCTGACTGTGTCCATGTCCAAGTGAATCTGTATGGGAGTGGTTTTATAATTATCAATCAGCTGCTGCACCTGCAGCACCTGCAGGGCTCTAATGAGGAAAGTGTCAGGGTCTGCATTCCTTTAGATGTGATTTCTCTTTGGGAGTACCTCCCCAAAAATGAAATTTTTGTTGCAGGGGATGCCTAAATCTGACTTGTATCTTGTATCGATCCGACGGACCGTTTTCATCGGTTCACCAATGAAGCTAACTAATGGACTGATGTGCCTACACACCATCAGTTAAAAAAACGATCGTATCAGAACGCGGTGACGTTTACGTGTTTTAACACAACGACGTGCTGAAGAAACTAAAGTTCAATGCTTCCGAGCATGCGTCGACTTGATTCTGAGCATGCGCGGCCTTTTAACCAATGCTTTTGCATACACACGATCGGTTTTGACCTATGGGTTAGCGTCCATCGGTTCAATTTTAAAACAAGCCCTCTGTTTTTTGACCAAAGGATAACGGACCGATGGGGCCTGCACACGATCGGTTTGGACCGATGAAAACGAACTTCAGTCCGTTTTCATCGGTTTGAACCGATCGTGTGTACGCGGCCTTAGTGTAGACTTCTGGGAAAAATCAGCCAGCCAATCACACAAGCAGGAAATACAATTTTTTTTTTTGGGGGGGGGGGGGCATTTTGTATACCATTTGTGTAGAAAATGACAGCTCTGCAGATTGAAAGGGAAAGGACATTTTTTGGCACAGAGAGCATGCAAATATGCAGCCCTTCGGCGGCCAGGCCTTGGCACTGAGCAGCCTCCTATTTGCGTGCAATAGCGCCAACAGTGCACAGTGACTGGCGACTCACAAAAAGTTCCAGTTCACTGTTCGCGATCAAGAATTTTCCGATCGCGTGAGTGCCGTGACAGCCAATCACGTCGGTGTTTGCGTAAGTGTTAGTCCGGCGTAAAGTTACTCCTGCTATATGAGGCACAGCCAATGTTAAGTATGGACGTCGGGACAGCGTCGAATTGTACGTAGTTTGCGTAAATTGTTTGGGAATGGGGCTGGGCGTAAGTTACGTTCACATCGTTTTCATTGACTACTTGCGATGTGATTTCGCGCATGCGCACTGGAATACGTCCATGGACGGCGCATGCGCCGTTCAGAAAAAATGTAAATTACATAGGGTCATGATTCATTTACATGGATCACGCCCCCTACCTGCCTATTTTGAATTAGGCGCCCTTACGCCGGCCAATTTACGCTACGCCCCCGCAACTTACGGAGCAAGTGCTTTCTGAATAAGGTACTTGCCTGTAAAAGTTGCGGAGGCGTAGCGTAAATAGCATACGCTATGCCGCCGGAAAGATACACGGATGTATCTGAATCCGCCCCTATATATTTTTTTATTTTTTGCAATTTTTTTTCCCACAAAAATGGAGTTATTCACAAAGCACTATCTCTGTAAGTTTCGATGGCGTAGCGTAAATTGGCCGGCGTAAGTGCACGTAGTTCAAATTAGGCACGTAGGGGGCGTGCTGTATTGAAATGAACGGTGACCCCACGTAAATTACACGCCAAACCAACTGCGCATGCGCCGGCCGTGGACGTATCCCAGTGCGCATGCTCCAAATCACGTCGCAAATAGTCAATGAAAACGACGTGAACGTAATTTATGCCCAGCCCCATTCTGAATCGGCTTCCGCCAACAACGTAAAATTTATAAAATTTGACGCGGTCCCGACATCCATACTTAACATTGGCTGCGCCATGTTTTTGGTGGTTTATCTTTACGCCTGAAAAAGGCCTTACATAAACGGCGTATCTTACTGCGACGGCCGGGCGTACATTCATGAATCGGCGTATCTAGCTAATTTACATATTCGATGCGTAAATCGACGGAAGCGCCACCTAGCGCAAATATGCAACTAAGATACGACAGCGTAATACACTTACGCCGCTCGTATCTTAGCTCAATCCCGGCGTATCTTGTTTTCTGAATACAGAAAAAAGATACGCCGGCACATCTAAGAAGTTACGCGGCGTATCTCGAGATAAGCCGCATAACTTCTTACTGAATCTGGCCCTATGTCTCTTCCAGCACTCTCCATGTTTAGCATTATGTGGCCTGGCCTGACATACTAAACTGTGAGGTAAATTTAAAGAGTAACTCCCCTAGAAAACACTTCCCTCAGCAGACAAGCTGTACGGTGGCCATTTTGTTTCTTTCAACACTTTCCATGCTCAGCATCATGTAACCTGAACTGACACACAGAACCATGAGGTAAATTCTGTCAGCTGGCTAATATGAAATGTGTAGAAATAATCTCTGTTGTGGTCAGACATTTACCTGACAGAAACTGAACTTGTTTCCTTGACTATTTTCCAGCAGTCGTCCAGCTAAGCCTGCCATGGCGTCTGAGGTTTTCTGAGGTAAATGTTATGCCCTGTACACACTATCGGATTTTCCGCCGAAAAAACCTTGGATGTTTTTTCCGATGGAAATCCGCTCAAGCCTGGCTTGCATACACACGGTCACACAAAAGTTCTCTGAAATTTTGACTGTCAAGAACGCAGTGATGTACAACACTACGACGAGCAGAGAAAATTAAGTTCAATGCTTCCGAGCATGCGTCAAATTGTTTCTGAGCATGCGTCGGAATTTTGCGCGTCGGAATTGCTACAGACGATCGGAATTTTCGATCGCAATTTTTCCAGTCGGAAAAACTGAGAACCTGCTCTCAATCTTTTGCTGGCAGAAATTCCAACAGCAAATGTCCGATGGAGCATACACATGGTCGGAATTTCCGACAAAAAGCTCACATCGGACTTTTGCTGGCGGAATTTTCGACCGTGTGTGGGCGGCATTACTTTTTCCGGGCACATAAATTCTTCTCTAATGCCGCGTACACACAGTCGTTTTTTGTGATGAAATATAACGACGTGGGCTATACGACGTTTTTTGTCTTGTGAAAAACGACCAAAATAAAATTCGAACATGCTTCAATTTTTTATGTCGTTTTTCAAAATGTCGTTTTTTGTGTCATAAAAAATTATCGTGTGTGGGCTAAAACGATGTTTAAAACAACGTTTTTAAACCCCCGCATGCTCAGAAGCAAGTTATGACGCAAGCTTGAATGGAACAGAGTGCCGTCGTACGTGTTGTACGTAACCGCGCTTTGCAAGAGCATTTTCAGAAAGGATGGTGTGTAGGCATCGTCGTTTTTTAAAATGAAGTTTGAAAAACTTTGTTTTTTCATGAGAAAAAACAACGTTTTTTTTTTTTATAAAACAAGAAATGACCGTGTGTATTAGGCATTCAGCACAACCACTGAGTGTGGACTTCCCAGATTGGAGGCCAGGAGCCATTTTTAAGTGACCTAAACTGACATATTGCACTGTGAGGTAAAGTTAATATTCACCTACCATTCTTGTTGTGGTTTAGGCCTCCTTTGACAATATTTCCCTCAGCTGACAAAGCAAGTGGCAACAGGGCAGCCATAATGTTTCTTCCAGCACTCTCCATGTTTAGCATTATGTGGCTTGACCTGAAATATTGAACTGTGTGAGGTAAATTTAAAGAGTAACTCCCCTGCAAAAAACTTCCCTCAGCTGACAAGCTGCACGGCGGCCATTTTGTCTCCTCAACATCTTCCATGTTTAGCATTATGTAACCTGACCTGACACACCAAACCATGAGGTAAATTCTGTCAGCTGTCTAACATGAAATGTGTAGAAACAAACCCTGTTGTGGTCAGACATTTACCTGACAGAAATGGAACTTGTTTCCTTGACTACTTTCCAGCAGCCGTCCAGCAGAGCCCGCCATGGCTTCTGAGGTTTTCTGAGGTAAATGTTACTTTTTCTGGGCACAGAAATTCTGAGGCATTCAGCACAAACACTGAGTGCACTGGCCAAGCGGACTTCCCAGATTGGAGGCCAGGAGCCATTTTGATGTGGCCTGTCCAGTCGACAGGTACCATTTCTGCGCCCTTTGAAAACATTTTCTAAGGTAAAAATATTTGTAATCATCACTTACCTACATAATATTCCTTGTGGTTCAAAAGAAGGACAACTCCACTGCAAGTGTTTGTTGGGCTGATTGCAAGGCTGGTATGGGTCATGGGTCAGAGGCCATTTTGATGTGGCTCCTAACTTTTGTGCAAACTAATCAATATATGCTTATTGGGATTTTTTTTTAACCAAAAATATGTAGAAAAATACATATTGGTTTAAACTTATGAAGAAATGTATTAAAACATTTTTTTTATTGGATATGTTTTATAGAGAAAGGTAAAAAATATAGTTATTTTTTCGAAATTGTCAGTTTTTTAATTTATAGCACAAAAAAACTAAAACCCCAGCGGTGATCAAATATCACAAAAAAAAGCTCTATTTGTGGGGGGAAAAAATGATACAAAAGATTGCACGACCACGCAATTGTCACTTAGACCCCTTTGACACCGAGCCGCAGCCGCGTTAAATACATCGCTCACAAATTGCCCCAAAGATGCTGCTTGAAAAGTCACACTGAAATGAATGGGAGGTGCTATTTAGAGGCTATTTCTAGCGCTAAAATGCCTTAAAAACGCCTTAGTGTGAAAGGGGTCTTAAAGCAATGCAATGCAGTATTGCCAAAAAAAATGCCTGGTCATGAAGGGGGGGGGGGGGGGTAAATCTTCCGTGGGTCAAGTGTTTAACTTCTGTAGACACAACAGAGTGACAACCATAGGTGTGCGCAGCCTATTGAATTAGCGTGTGCAACCCAAAGGTCAAACACACATGTGTGACAGTGCCAATAAGGCAGAGATTGGTGTCCATAGGGTGTCAGTAGTTTTTATTTTTGTTATTTTATTTTTAACCACTTCCATACCAGGCACTTATGCACCTAACGTAGGGTGACCAGACGTCCCCATTTTCAGGGGACAGTCCCCTGATTGAGGGCACTGTCCCCAGGCCAAGTCTGTCCCCGGTTTTGTCCCCATTTTGGATTTGAACAGGGACTGGGGCAATTTCAAAGACAGTCAGTGCAGAATAATAATAATAAAAAAAAAAGGATGATAGCCGCTCCTACTAGCTTAGGGGGTGTATTTTCCCCATTATCTGTGCCCCTTTCTGATGATCATATGTTGGTCGGAGCAGAGGAAAAAATTCTTCAGTTTCGGGTGCATGCCCATACAGCTCCGCTCACATGTTCTTCTGCCTTGGCTCAAGTCCCTGCCAGCCGCCTGCCCGCTTATCTCCTCGCCTTCCCTGGCAGAGTGATCTTCCTCCGCTCCCTACCCAGTAGTAGCCGGGGCCCGGAGAGCCCGGAGAGTAAGATTTGACATGCTGTGAGTCGGGTGGCGACGGGCAGAAAGTCGCTGATTGCCGCCATTACTAGTAAAAAAAAAAGATGTCCCCAGATTTCATTTAAAAAATCTGGTCACCTTAACCTAACGCCCAAGCCAATTTTCAGCTTTCAGCGCTGTCGCATTTTGAAAGACAATTGCTAAATCCTATTCGACACCTAGGAGCCGCTGGCCGATGCCTGAATGCCAGGTTTGCCAACCTCCCGCAGCATTTTTTACTGACAAAACATGGAAAATTTAGTGGCAGAGCTCTTTCTTTACTGACAACCTGAGAAATGACAGAACTCACCGATTGCCCAGTCCCCGCCGATGCCTGGATGCCCAATCTCTGCTGATGCCTGGATGCCCGGCCCCCACCAATGCCTAGATGTCTGATTCCCGCTGATGCCTGGATGCCCGGTCCCCGTCGCTGCTCCTCAGATGCCCGGTCCCCACCGATGCCTGGATGCCCGATCCCCGCCGATGCCTGGATGCCCAATCCCCACTGATGCCTGATCCCTGCCGATGCCTGGATGCCTAGTCCCTGCTGATGCCTTGATGCTCGGTCCTCGCTGATGCCTGGATGCCCGATCTCCACCGCCGCTCCTTGGATGCCTGATCCCTGCCGATGCCTGGTCCCCGCCGATACCTGAATTCCCGATCTCTGCTGATGCCTGGATGCCCGGCCCCTGCCAATACCTAGATGTCTGATCCTTGCTGATGCCTGTATGCCGGTCCCCGTCGCTGCTCCTCAGATGCCTGATCCCTGCCGATGCCTGGATGCCCGATCCCCGCCAATGCCTGGATGCCCAATCCCCGCCGATGCCCGATCCCCGCTGATGCCTGGATGCACGATTCTCGCCGATGCCCGATCCCCGCCGATGCCTGGATGCCCAATCCCCGCCGCCGCTCCTTGGATGCCCGATCCCCACCAATGCCTGGATGCACGATCCTCGCCGATGCCCGATCCCAGCCGATGCTTGGATGCCCAATCCCCACTGATGCCTGATCCCTGCCGATGCCTGGATGCCTAGTCCCTGCTGATGCCTTGATGCTCGGTCCTCGCTGATGCCTGGATGCCCAATCTCCACCGCCGCTCCTTGGATGCCTGATCCCTGCCGATGCCTGGTCCCCGCCGATACTTGAATTCCCGATCTCTGCTGATGCCTGGATGCCCGGCCCCTGCCAATACCTAGATGTCTGATCCTTGCTGATGCCTGTATGCCGTCCCCGTCGCTGCTCCTCAGATGCCTGATCCCTGCCGATGCCTGGATGCCCGATCCCCGCCAATGCCTGGATGCCCAATCCCCGCCGATGCCCGATCCCCGCTGATGCCTGGATGCACGATTCTCGCCGATGCCCGATCCCCGCCGATGCCTGGATGCCCAATCCCCGCCGCCGCTCCTTGGATGCCCGATCCCCACCAATGCCTGGATGCACGATCCTCGCCGATGCCCGATCCCAGCCGATGCTTGGATGCCCAATCCCCACTGATGCCTGATCCCTGCCGATGCCTGGATGCCTAGTCCCTGCTGATGCCTTGATGCTCGGTCCTCGCTGATGCCTGGATGCCCGATCTCCACCGCCGCTCCTTGGATGCCTGATCCCTGCCGATGCCTGGTCCCCGCCGATACCTGAATTCTCGATCTCTGCTGATGCCTGGATGCCCGGCCCCTGCCAATACCTAGATGTCTGATCCTTGCTGATGCCTGTATGCCAGTCCCCGTCGCTGCTCCTCAGATGCCTGATCCCTGCCGATGCCTGGATGCCCGATCCCCGCCAATGCCTGGATGCCCAATCCCCGCCGATGCCCGATCCCCGCTGATGCCTGGATGCACGATTCTCGCCGATGCCCGATCCCCGCCGATGCCTGGATGCCCAATCCCCGCCGCCGCTCGTTGGATGCCCGATCCTCGCCGATGCCCGATCCCTGCCGATGCTTGGATGCCCAATCCCCACCGACGCTCCTTGAATGCCCGATCGCTGCTCTTCAGATGCCTGATCCCTGCCGATGCCTGGATGCCCAATCCCCGCTGATGCCCGATCCCCGATCCCCGCCGATGCCTGGATGCCCAATCCCCGCCGCCGCTCCTCGAATGCCCGATCCCCGCCCAGGCATCGGTCCCCGCTGATGCCTGGATGCCCGGTCCCCACTGATGCCTGGATGCTCGGTCCTCGCTGATGCCTGGATGCCCAATCCCCATCGTCGCTTCTTGGACGGCTGATCCCCACCAATGCCTGGATGCACGATCCTCGCCGATGCCCGATCCCTGCCGATGCCTGGATGCACGATTCTCGCCGATGCCCGATCCCCATCGATGCCTTGATGCACGATTCTCGCCGATGCCCGATCCCCGCCGATGCCTGGATGCCCAATCCCCGCCGCCGCTCCTTGAATGCCCGATCCCGCCGATAACTGGATGCCTGATGTGATGCCCGCTGCCGCTGCTCCTTGGAAACCCGCCGCCTAGATGGGGTAAGTGCCAGTGGACTGACTGGCAGACAGCGGGGGGGGTGTTTGAGTTGCCGCAGGCGGGTGGGGGGCTCGGTTGTGATGTGTTAAAAAAGGTAATGAAAATGGAACGTAAAAAAATCAGCAGTCAAAGAAAACAAATTCAAACGTCAGCTTTAAATCTATATAAAGAAGTCATTGTGACCCAGCGATCTCCGGCCACAACAGAGCCACTGACAGCCGCCGTTCGCTTTCCAGCACCTCCAGGTTTTTGCGGTCTCCTAAAGCGCCGTGCGGCAGATTTTCGGAGAGCCGTCAGTTTTGGGTACCCAAAGCAAATGTTTGCGCATAAAAACCCTCTAGGATTCCCGCCTACGCTGTTGTCTTTTATTTTTTTTTTAATGCCAGCTGACAAACCGATCCAACTAAACAAAAAAAAGTACAAGTTGTACATTTCCTTCTCTCTTTTCATGGAAGGCAACAAAAAAAAAAAACTTCTTTCAACCGTTCTGAGACCAGAACAAAATGGCGTCTCGTTTTCGCAGTGTCGTGCCGCTTTTGTGAAGCGCGCGTCAATGTATTCAGGCAGCAGGCTTCGCACCCGGCGCCGAACGTGTATTGTGTGTGTTTTTTTTTACATTTGCCGGCTGTAAACAGAACACCGAAAAAAAAACCCCGGTCTATAAAAGTTTGTTTCCTTCTCACTGTGTGAAGCGGTGACAATTTATTCCTGCGATTCTTAGTGGGGGGAAGGGGGCAAATTATTATTTTCAGCTCAAAAAGTTGAAATGCCAACCGTGTCGCGTCCCTGCAAAAAAAAAGGCAAAGTGATTAAAGGGTAACTCCACTTTCTTGGGAAGAAAAAAGAAAACGTAAACATTTTTTTACGTGCCTGGATGCCCGGTCCCCACGGATGGCTGAGTGCTCGATCCCTGCTGATGCCTGGATGCCCGATCCCTGCCGATGCCTGGATGCCCAATCCCTACCGATACCTGGGTGCCCGCTCCCCGCCGATGGCTGAATGCTCGATCCCTGCCGATGCCTGAATGCCTAATCCCTGCCGATGCCTGGATGCCCAATCCCTGCCGATGCCTGGATGCCCAATCCCTACCGATACCTGGGTGCCCGCTCCCCGCCGATGGCTGAATGCTCGATCCCTGCTGATGCCTGGATGCCTGATCCCTGCCGATGCCTGGATGCTCAATCCCCGCTGATGCCTGATCCCCGCCGATGCCTGGATGCCCAATCCCCGCTGATGCCTGGATGCCTGGTCCCTGCTGATGCCTGGATGCCCAATCCCCGCTGATGCCTGATCCCCGCCGATGCCTGGATGCCCAATCCCCGCTGATGCCTGGATGCCTGGTCCCTGCTGATGCCTGATTCCCGCCGATGCCTGAATGCCCGGTCCCCGCCAATGCCTGGATGCACAGTCCCCGACAATGCCTGAATGCCCGATTCCCCACCGATGCCTAAATGCCCTGTCCCCGCCGGTGCCTGGATGCCCAATCCCCGCTGATATCTGGATGCCAGGTCCCCACTGAGGCCTGGATGCCAAATCCCCACTGATTCCTGATTGACGCTGATGCCTGGATGCCCGGTACCCGCTGATGCCTGATCCCCGCCGATGCCTGGATGCCCGGTACTTGCTGATGCCTGATCCCCGCCGGTGCCTGGAAGCCCGGTCCCCACCGATGCCTAGATGCCCGGTCCCCGCTGATGCCTTATCCCTGCTGACGCCTAATCCCTGCCTATACCTGGATGCCCGGTCCCCGCCAACCTGAATTCCCGATCCACACTGATAGCTTATCCCTGACGATGCCTGAATGCCCGGTCCCTGCTGATGCCTGGATGCCCGGTCCCCGCTGATGCCTTATCCCTGCTGATGCCTGGATGCCTAATCCCTGCCTATACCTGGACGCCCGGACCCCGCCAACCTGAATTCCCGATCCGCACTGATGGCTTATCCCTGCCGATGCCTGAATGCCCGGTCCCTGCTGATGCCTGGATGCCCGTCGATGCCTGGATGCCAGGTCCCAGATGATGCCTGGATGCTAAATAAACAAATAAAGAATACATTTTTTCATAGTTTGTTATAACATTTTGAAAACAGGTAATTTTTCGCTGATGCAAGCTGATATGCTGCACTGATGAGGCGACACTGACGGGCACTGATAGACGGCACTGACGGGCACTGATAGGCAGCACTGATAGGCAGCACTGATAAGAAGGCACTAATGAGGCTGCACTGATGAGGCGACACTGACGGGCACTGATAGGCGGCACTGATAAGAAGGCACTAATGAGGCTACACTGAGAGGCAGCACTGATGGGCACTAATGGGTGGCACTGATGGGCACTGATATGCTGCACTGACAGGCTGCACTGATAAGCTGCACTGACAGGCACTGATAGGCTGCATTGATGGGCACTGATGAGACGACATCGATGGGCACGGATGAGGCGACACTGATGGGCAGTGATAGGCTACACTGAACTAGCCAACCCAGCTATAGCCTAAAATGATTTTTAACCCACGCGCAAAAAAAAAATGCAATCATTGGGAACGCTTGACAAACGTGCGTTTGCGTCTATTTCTTCAGGTGTTCCTATTTAATCTTCTAGGGGGGGGGCAAAAAAGCATGATTCTGCTCCTGCACTACAAGTCACGCAAAAATACGCCACTAAACGGCCTGCGCTATCCTCACACTCAAATGTGAGCGGGGAAACAGAGGAGGGAGGGAGGGGCCTGTAGTCCGCAGGGATATCGGGAAACAATGTAACTGATAACTTCCAGCGCTGCCCGTTATCATCTCACAAGATTTCTGGCAGGACCAACGCTTATTGAACGGACCAAAAGTGATCCGATGAGAGATAGTACGGGAACACCCTAAAAATAGTGACGGCTTCATCTCGATGTATCCGATTTACCCGGCGTGCGTTTCCTGTAGTAAGCGGGTCGCAGTCGCGTATCAGAACAACGCAGTCAAAGAAATGTAAATGATAAAAGAAAACAATCCTGTTTGTGCGGAGACGAAAGGTGACCGTGAATATATCGGTGTAAGGACAAGCGGAAAAGTACAGGCTTGGAAGACGCAGCATTCAATTTGTGTTTCTAAGAGATTTCTGCTCCTTAGCAACTACCGGGGGAAGAAAAAAAAAGAAAAAGTCCTTTTCGCAAAATACAAGTCTTAAGTGTAGGTGAGACTTTCCTTTGTAGAGAAGATAATGTTATTCCTAAAAAAAAAAAAAAAAAGAAGTACTTGCAATGCTGTGTTTGGCGCGACAAAAGCTTTTACCCCCCCCCCCCCATTTCTGTCTGCTGTGTATTTTATCACCCCCCCCCCCCCAACCACATCCTTTATTTAAGTCTACAGCATTGTCGCACTACGCTATAGTGAGTGCGGGAGGAAATACACAGCGAACCATCATCACAACTGTCCAGCTTCATTCTCCTCTGTAGTATAGTCATCAACCAGAAAGGGTGCAGAAAAATGATGTACTGTATATACTCGAGTATAAGCCGACCCGAGTATAAGCCGAGGACCTCATTCTAACACAAAAAAAAATTGGAAAACGTATTGACTCGAGTATAAGCCTAGGGTGAGAATGCAGCAGCTACTGTAAGCGGAAAAGAGGGTCAACAATGCCCATTTGCACGCCTCACTGTGCCCATTGCAACCTCACTGTGCCCATTGCAGTCTCACTGTGCCCATTGCAACCTCACTGTGCCCATTGCAGTCTCGCTGTGCCATACCTCACTGTGCCCATTGCAGTCTCACTGTGCCCATTGCAACATCACTGTGCCTATTGCAACCTCACTGTGCCCATTGCAACCTCCCTGTGCCCATTGCAGTCTCACTGTGCCATACCTTACTGTGCCCATTACAGTCTCCCTGTGCCCATTGAAACCTCCCTGTGCCCATTGCAGTCTCACTGTGCCCATTGCAACCTCACTGTGCCCATTGCAACCTCACTGTGCCCATTGCAACCTCCCTGTGCCCATTGCAGTCTCACTGTGCCATACCTTACTGTGCCCATTGCAGTCTCCCTGTGCCCATTGCAACCTCCCTGTGCCCATTGCAGTCTCACTGTGCCCATTGCAGTCTCACTGTGCTCATTGAAACCTCACTTTGCCCATTGCAACCTCACTGTGCCATACCTCACTGTGCCCATTGCAGTCTCACTGTGCCCATTGCAACATCACTGTGCCTATTGCAACCTCACTGTGCCCATTGCAGTGTCACTGTGCCATATCTCACTGTGCCCATTGCAGTCTCACTGTGCCCATTGCAACCACCCTGTGCCCATTGCAGTCTCACTGTGCCCATTGCAGTCTCACTGTGCCATAACTCACTGTGCCCATTGCAGTCTCACTGTGCCATACCTCACTGTGCCCATTTCAGTCTCACTGTGCCATATCCCACTGTGCCATACCTCACTGTGCCCATTGCAGCCTCACTGTGCCATACCTTACTGTGCCTATTGCAGTCTCACTGTGCCCAAGTACCTGAATTCTTGACAGGCGTCCATTTTTTTAAAAGTCGCGGCTTCCTCCTGTCGTTCCGTTCCGTGATAGGCATTTGACACTGTGTTCCGCCTACTCAGTTTCCCAGCAGACACCGTGTTCAGTATTCCGCCAATCACGGACATCCTCGGACAAGAGGACGTCCATGATTGGCGGAACACTGAACACAGTGTCTGCTGGGAAACTGAGTCCAAGGATGAGAGGACCTCTGTGATAGGCGGAAAACAGTGTCAAATGCCTATCGCGAAAAGGAACGCCAGGAGGAAGCCGCGATTTTTAAAAAAAATGGACGCCTGTCAAGAATTCCCGGAGAGCCTCGGAAACGGACAGAAAGGCCCGAGGACAGTTCGGCTGACCTCGGCAAGCCTCAAAAAGACTTCATTCACAAGCCTTTTCCGAGGTTTGCACAGCTCAGCCGAACTGGCCTTCGGGCCTTTCCGGCCGTTTCTATACGCCGTCATTCGGCTGCGGCACCCCCACCTCAGGCTAAACGCTATCTCAGTAGTTTTCGTAAAAAACAATAATAATAATAATAATAAAACAACAAAAACAACTGCACCAGTGGCGGAACTCCCAGGGTCACAAGGGTGGAAGTTGCGACCGGCTCTTGTGTTCTGCCACTGGGCTCAAAGGTATTGTCCCCCGGAAGGGGTCAGGGGGGTCCTTCGTGTTTTTTTGCACCGAGGGGTTGATGAAGGTTCTAGTTATGCCAAACAAAAAAAAAAGATGTAAAGTGACAACACGGGGTACAATAATAAAGAAAGTGGGGGAGAAGGAAGATGGGAGATGTGAGTAGAAAGTGACCATCGTGCAATACGATGGCCGGCCTAGAGGCAGGTGGTAAAAAGGTGTATGTGGAGATGTGACCAAGGTGCCACACTTGTAAGTGCCCTCTCAAAACACTTGTGCAAGGTATGGCACCCCTGGACTGCCACTCCAGGGGCACTATCTCCACAGGCTTTTCAATGGACCCTGACCCCCGGCCCGGACCAGCGGCACCCTTCCCAGCCAGGAAGGTAGGAGCTCTGAGAGATTGGGGAGAGCCCACGCCAATAGGCTACTCCTACTACTCCCATCACTCCCACCTAATCACATTCGGGAAATACTAACCTCTCCCCCAAGGAGAAGGAGGAGCAAGTGTTTTCTCCCGAACAACTGACAGGGGCAGGCACCACCAAATCCAGGCCAAAGGCTCAGCTTCGACCTCATGTTTCTCCATCCAAATCAGAAGGTTTCCACCTCCACGCCAGCAGGTTTAGCATCTGCCAACCCGCCATCCCTTTCCACCTCGCCATGTGCTCAGGACGGTTAGCATAGCACCACCTACTGGCAACTGATAAGAACAGATACTACACTTGATCTTAGCCAAAAGGCCGAGAATCTCACCATCATGGGGGAAGACCAAAGATCTGTCAGAGGACATCAGGGACAAGATTGTAGACCTGCACAAGGCTGGAATGGGCTACAAGACCATCAGCAAGAAGCTTGGTGAGAAGGAGACAACTGTTGGAGCGAGTATTCACAAATGGAAGAAATACAAAATAACCATCGATCGTCCTCGGTCTGGAACTCGGTGCAAGACTTCTCCTCATGGGGTGAGAATGGTCATGAGAAAAGTGAGGGTTCAGCCCAAAACTACACGGGAGGAGCTTGGTAAGGCAGTTGGGACCACAGTCACCAAACAAATCATTGGTAAGACAATACGACGCCATGAATTAAAATCCTGCAGCGCCCCCAAGGCCCCCTCCTCAGAAAGACACATGTACAGAACGTCTGAAGTCTCCCAATGAACATCTAAATGATTCAGAGAAGATCGGGAGAAAGTTCTGTGGTCAGAGGAGACCAAAATTCAGCTCTTTGGCATTAACTCAACTCGCCGTGTTTGGAGGAAGAAAAATAGTGACTATGACCCTAAGAACTCCATCCGTACAGTCACACACGGAGGGAGAAACATGATGCTTTGGGGCCGTTTCTCTGCTAAAGGCCCAGGCCGACTTTGCCGCATTGAGGGGCCAATGGGCGGGGCCATGTATTGTAAAATCTTGCATGAGAACCTTCTTTCAACTGAAGATGGGTCGTGGACGGGTCTTCCAGCATGACAATGACCCAAAACATACTGCCAAGGCAACAAAGGAGTGGCTCAAGAAGAAGCACGTTAAGGTCAAGGGGTGGCCTAGCCGGTCTCCAGACCTTAATCCTATAGAAAAGGTATGGAGGGAGCTGAAACTTCGAGAAGATCTGTAAAGTAAAGTGGAGACCAAAATCCCTCCTGAGATGTGTGGAGACCTGATCACCAACTACAAGAAACGTCTGACCTCTGTGCTTCCCAACAAGGAACCTCCACCAACTACTAAGGGGATCACATACTTATTTTACTCAATGAATTGCAACTAACATTTGTATCACATGTTTTTTAAGGATTTTTGGTTGATATTCCGTCTCCATCATATAAAATACACCTATGATAAAAAAATTATAGACCCTTCATTTCTTTGTAAGTGGTCTGCAGGGGATCAAATAATTATTTCCCCCACTGTATAGCAGGAAAACTGTACATTTGAGCTACCACCATGTATAGAGGGACCACTGGCCACAGTCCGGCCCCCCCTAAAGCTTGATAGGCAGCAAACGATCTCTTTGTTTCGAGACCTCCTGAGCTATAGGACTATCAGGTGAGGAAAAGCTCCTGGAATATGAGCAGTTTTCGAACCCTACACTCTGTACGTAGCGCATGAGCGTCCGCTCCATAGGGCAAGGGGGGGCAATTGACCCCCCCTGGAAAATCGAGAAGCTGTTGAAGAGTCTCGCGGCCACGGGCTGTCTGAGCGGTTCCCGGGCCGGATGTCACACAAACACAGCCAGCAGAGTGAAGCCGCCTCCCCCTCCAGTGTTTATGTGTACACAGGGGGAGGGAACCTGCTGTGACCCGGCCGTGCTGATGGCTGATCTGAGGTACTGAATGGGATGGGGGGAGGGGAGGTCCTTCTGTGCTGAAGGAGGGGTTTGTGCTAAATGAAGGGGTCTGTGCTGAAGGGAGGGGGGGTCCATCTGTGCTGAAGGGGGGTCCATCTGTGCTGAAGGGGGGGTCCATCTGTGCTGAAGGGGGGTCCATCTGTGCTGAATGGAGGGGTCTGTGAAGAATGGGGGGTCTGTGCTGAATGGTGGGGTCTGTGCTGAATGGAGGGGTCTGTGCTGAATGGAGGGGTCTGTGCTGAAGGGGGGTCTGTACATTCTCTAGGCTATATTTATATGGGCATGGAGTGAAGCTGAATTATCTCAAGAGCTATTTCACACTGCCAACTGGCCGCATTATTGGTAAAGTGTTGCTAAAAAGTGTCGCTTTACCATCATTTTAGCTGCGCTATTCGGCCACTAGCTGGGCGCTTTTAACCCCTGCTAGCGCTTGAATAAGTGTTAAATGTGTATCGCCGCTGCGGAAGCACCCCCCCCCCCCCTGAAAAAAGTTCAGCGGACGCCCATGACGTAGCGTTCTCCAGTTTTCAAACCCCTTACCCAAGACTCACTGGGGGGGGGGGGGGGGAGCTTTACTTTGACAATTGAAGTGCTTTGGGAAAAAAATAAGTAATAGGTTACCTAAAATTATAGCAGCGCCGCGTTACGCAGGTAGCCTAGGCACAAAGTGCTTAGCGGGCTGATTCTTGTAGAAGCACAGAAATTATTTTGCATAAAGGTTGGGGTGGGGGGGGGGCTGAGAAACAAAAGCCTGCATCCCCTAATGTTTTTACTAAATGTTCATTGTTTGAGGAAGGCGGACAGAATAGGTTTTATTTTTAGTCTTCTCACCCGGTACCAGCTCGCTATTGTGCCAAGTGCCAGGTTTTTCAGAATCTAGCTGAGCGTCTATAGAAAGTTAAGAGCCAAGTGACAGGAGGCGATGTTAAAATAAACCCAACATTATACTTTTATTTTGCTCTAAGTCTGTTAAATACAGTATACCGAAGAAAAGCATTTTAATGTTCAGTAGGAGCAAAAAAAATTAAAATACCTGTTGATCCTGCCAGAAATTGTTTGAGCCGATGCCTCCTGTGGTGAATTGTTCTCAGCTCTCTGGTGGACTACAGAAAACCTCTGACCATGTTATGGAGGAGTGGGAGGCCTTCTATAGACTTAACACTTGCAATTCTAGGGTGACATTGCTGCTCCTCCAGACAGGACCGTCTTAAGAGCATCATGGGCCCCTGGGCAAAGTAATGCTCTGGGGCCCCTGCAATGGAGACGGAGCATCCCTCTGGGCATTCCAAGCCTTTCGGTGCAAACAGTGCTGGACAGCTCACCATGACACCATCCACAATGCTACTGGGCTCTCATTGCTGCCAACTCAGCAGCTCCCACTCCATTTCCTACCCTGCAGCCTTCGAGTCCCAAAAGCTGCATGGGGTGGGGTCAGAGCATCACTGGCGCTTCGGCCCTGCCCCTCCATGCTGGCTGTTATATAATAGGTATTGTTCTGCACAGAATGGGGCACCACTGCCAGCCTGCCTCCCCTGTGTATCCATCACTCTCAGTGCCATCATGGGGCCCCCAATTTCGGGGGAGTGTGGGATCCAGGACCAGCTACTTTGGGGAAATTGCAGGGACCCCCATGCAGCTGGGGCCCCTGGCCAGTGCCCAGGTGTGCCCGCTCATTAAGACAGCCCTGCCTCCAGAACTCCATATAGTCCAGGCAGATGGTGGTCAACCTAGAACAGAAGAAGTGTTACAGATCACTCACATTGTTTCATGCCATTTCAAATATTGTGCAAGCCATAGAAAGATTTTACTTGGCTTAGTGTCAGGTCACCTGAAGCCATTGGGTCAGGAGTGCACTGCTATGACAGTAGACCCTACGGCTGACTGCTGCGGTTGGAACCCTGGGTGGTGCAGGAAGGCAGGTGCACTGGGGCGCCAACACGGATCCCACAGGGAGCTAGAACGTGAGATTCCCCAGGGCGCGGAGTCTAAGAGCCAGCTGGTGTTCACCAGAGCCTCTAGTGGTGAGGATGGACTTTGCTGCAGCTGAATCCAGGTCGCGGCCCCTGGGGTCTCCCAGCTAACACTCACGGTAGGCTATAGGAGGATAAGCCAAAGGTCAGGGCGACAAGCAGACAAGGTTAAATGGTGAAAACGGCAAAGGTCAAGAGTCACAATCAGGCAGGGATAGTCGATAACGCACCAAAGGTCAGGGTCACAAGCAAACGGGGATGGTCGGGAACACGCCAAGATCAGTAACGGAGACAAAACGCAGAGCGCACGACAAGCAGGAAACAGGAAACCAAAGACACAATATTGCACGGCAAGGCAGGGTTGGAGAACACGGTGTTAAATGGCGGTTCCTGTTGAGGCCGAGGGGTGGAGCCACACTGAGGGAAGATTACTTAACCATGCAGGTGTGAGAAGGCAAGCCCTAAGGCTGATACACAGACAAGGTAAGAGACAGACAGGTCATGAAAGTATTACTGCAATGTCCTGACACTCAGTTTGGGTCAAGTCATTGTCCAGTTTTTCACCCCTGCTCTGTTCTACACCAATACACTTTGTAAGGTCACTTGCTCTCATAGCAAAAGCACCACCACTATTACTAAATACTGTTTCGGCCCCGACAGCCGATCCCCACGTGTCGGCCTCCCCTAGGAGAGCGCGCAACATGGCATCGCAGACCGACATGAAGGGCCAAGAGGCTGAGACTCGGCATGGTTTCCAGGAGGTTGTGGTGGCGATTGCTTCCTGCCAGGCAGCCCTGATCACCAAAATTTAGGTTGTACAGCTGGATGTCGGTCTTATCAGGCAGGATCTTCACAAGCTCTGCTAGAGAGTGTCGGAGGTGGAGCAGTGTTTCGGGCAGACTGAGGACCAGGGTCCGAGCCCTATAATACAAGGTGGACGACGCAGAGAATAGGAACAGGAGGAACAAACTCCGGATCGTGGCAATGCCTGAAGGAGTGGAGGGGAGGAACCTGATGGTGTTCGTGGAGGAGCTCCTGAGGGCTCTGCTACCGGCTGCTCATTTTTCGCCTTATTTTACTGTGGAGCACGCCCATCGGATTTCTTCTGTTCCTGGGTCACCGGGCTCTAATCCCCGCACCCTGATTTTTTTCGGATGCTCAAATTTAGAGACATCGATGAGATGCCGGCCGGTGAGTTGAAATATCAGAATGCCAGCTTGCTGTTCTTTCCTTACTACTCTCTGGAGATTCAGAAACTTTTCCTCGACTGGCGAAATCCACGCTTTATTTACCAAGCCATTTGGGGGGCCTTGCTCTCCCGAATTTCCAGGTCTACGGCTGGGCAGCGATGCAACATGGCAGAGTGCAGAGTTCAGGAATGCACTACGTACAGAGTGCAGAGTTCAGAATTGCGCTACGTACAGAGTGCAGAGTTCAGGAGTGCGCTACGTACAGAGTGCAGAGTTCAGGAGTGCGCTACGTACAGAGTGCAGAGTTCAGAAGTGTGCTACGTACAGAGTGCAGAGTTCAGGAGTGCGCTATGTACAGGGTTCAGAGTTCAGGAGTGCGCTACGTACTGAGTGCAGAGTTCAGAAGTGCGCAATATACAGATTGCAGTGTTCAGGAGTACGCTACGTACAGGGTGCAGAGTTCAGGAGTATGCTGTGTATAGGGTGCAGAGTCCAGCAGTGCGCTACGTACAGGGTGCAAAGTTCAGGAGTGCGCTACCTACAGAGTGCAGAGTTCAGGAGTACGTTACGTACAGAGTGTAGAGTTCAGGAGTACGATATATACAGGGTTCACAGTTCAGGAGTGCCCTACGTACCGAGTGCAGAGTTCAGGAGTGTGCTACATACAGAGTGCAGAGTTCAGGAGTGTGCTACATACAAAGTGCAGAGTTCAGGAATGCGCTTTGTACAGAGTGCAGGGTTCAGGAGTGCGCTACGTACAGAGTGCAGAGTTCAGGAATGCGCTACGTACAGAGAGCAGAGTTCAGGAATGCGCTACGTACAGGGTTCAGAGTTCAGGAATGCGCTACGTACTGAGTGCAGAGTTCAGGAGTACGCTACATACAGAGTGCAGAGTTCAGGATTGCGCTACATACAGGGTGCAAAGTTAAGGAGTGTGCTACGTACAGAGTGCAGAGTTCAGGAGTACGCTACATACAGAGTGCAGAGTTCAGGCGTGTGCTATGTACAGAGTGCAGAGTTCAGGAGTGTGCTAAGTACAGAGTGCAGCGTTCAGGAGTATGCTGTGCATAGGGTGCAGAGTTCCGGAGTATTGTGTGTATAGGGTGCAGAGTTCAGGAGTGCGCTACGTACAGGGTGCAAAGTTAAGGATTGCGCTACGTACAGGGTGCAAAGTTAAGGAGTGTGCTACATACAGAGTGCAGAGTTCAGGACTACGCTACGTACTTTAAAAATTGAGGAATGCAAAAGGTTCCTAAAAACGTGGATCATTTTTTTAAAATGTTGAACATGAGACTACAAGGTCCCTTTAAATAGCTTGACTATAGGCTGAGTTCACAAGAAGTGCAATTAAAGCTTTTACCCCCCCCCCCCCCCGGGATATCGCCATGCATGCTACACTCTGCAGCTCTGCGCCACTTTGACCGGTTACCAAGCGCGGCGCGGTCAGTGTACAACAAGGTTTCATCCCCTGGGGAATAGAGAAGCAAGCTGCGCCGAATGGGGAAGATTGATCCCAAAGGAGCTTACAATCTACTCTGCGAAGCTTGCCTGCTGTCTAAAAGCTTCCAGCTGCTCCTTGATTGGAATAAAACTGGCGTCTTCACCCCGAGCTGACCCGAACCTGCGCTGCGCGACGCGGAAAGCCTTTTCCTTCCACCTCTCCAGGCTGCAGACACTTCCCAGGCTTGTCTTATTCCCACTTTATTAGGCTTTGCAGGGAGAGGGAAACCTTTATAAATACAGGCCGAGCGCCGTCCTGATCTACCTGAACTCAAGGGAAGGCCGCAGCCAGTCAGGTTTAAAGGCTAACTGCTGAGCTCATATTAAATACACACAGGATCCTTTGTATTACTTCTCAGGTCTTTCAGCAATCAATGTACTTTTGTGTTCCAAAAACCATTTCAGTGTTATAGGCTCAGGAGTGCGCTACATACAGAGTGCAGAGTGTAGGGGTGTGCTACATACAAAGTGCAGAGTGTAGGTGCTACGTACAGAGTGCAGAGTTCAGGGGTGTGCTACATACAGAGTGCAGAGTGTAGGTGCTACGTACAGAGTGTAGAGTTCAGGAGTGCGCTACGTACAGAGTGCATCGTTCAGGAGTGTGCTACATACAGAGTGCAGAGTTCAGGAGTGTGCTACGTACAGAGTGCAGAGTTCAGAAGTGCGCTATGTACAGAGTGCAGAGTTCAGGAGTGCGCTATGTACAGAGAGCATAGTTCAGGAGTGAGATACATACAGAGTGCAGAGTTCAGGAGTGCGTTAAGTACAGAGTGCACAGTTCAGGAGTGCGCTACGTGCAGAGTGCAGAGTTCAGGGGTGCGCTACGTACAGAGAGCATAGTTCAGGAGTGAGATACATACAGAGTGCAGAGTTCAGGAGTGCGTTAAGTACAGAGTGCACAGTTCAGGAGTGCGCTACGTGCAGAGTGCAGAGTTCAGGGGTGCGCTACGTACAGAGTGCAGAGTTCAGAAGTGTGCTAAGTGCATAGTTCAGGGGTGCGCTACGTACAGAGTGCAGTGTTCTGGAGTGCGCTAAGTACAGAGTGCAGAGTTCAGGAGTGTGCTACGTACAGAGTGCAGCGTTCAGCAGTACGCTACGTACAGGGTGCAGAGTTCAGGGGTGCGCTACGTACAGAGTGCAGAGTTCAAGAGTGAGCTACGTACAAAGTGCAGTGTTCAGGAGTGAGCTACGTACAGAGTGCAGAGTTTAGGAGTGTGCTATGTACAGAGTGCAGCGTTCAGAAGTACGCTACGTACAGGGTGCAGAGTTCAGGGGTGCACTACGTACAGAGTGCAGAGTTCAGGGGTGCGCTACGTACAGAGTGCAGAGTTCAGAAGTGCGCTAAGTGCATAGTTCAGGGGTGTGCTACGTACAGAGTGCAATGTTCTGGAGTGCGCTAAGTACAGAGTGCAGAGTTCAGGAGTGTGCTACGTACAGAGTGCAGGGTTCAGAAGTACGCTACGTACAGGGTGCAGAGTTCAGGGGTGCGCTACGTACAGAGTGCAGAGTTCAAGAGTGAGCTACGTACAAAGTGCAGAGTTCAGGAGTGAGCTACGTACAGAGTGCAGAGTTTAGGAGTGTGCTACGTACAGAGTGCAGCGTTCAGAAGTACGCTACGTACAGGGTGCAGAGTTCAGGGGTGCGCTACGTACAGAGTGCAGAGTTCAAGAGTGAGCTACGTACAAAGTGCAGCGTTCAGGAGTGAGCTACGTACAGAGTGCAGAGTTCAGGAGTGTGCTATGTACAGAGTGCAGAGTTCAGAAGTACGCTACGTACAGGGTGCAGAGTTCAGGGGTGTGCTACGTACAGAGTGCAGCGTTCAGAAGTACGCTAAGTACAGAGTGCAGAGCTCAGGAGTGCGCTACGTACACCCCTGTAGAGTGTTCCCCCTTCCATCAGAGTCCTTTCCGTAAATCAGAGTTCTCAGTGTTCCCCCCTTACATCAGAGTCCTCTGGGGGGGCCCGTGGGGCCGCTGAGTGTAGTAGTTCCACCTGTCGCCCTGCCCAGCCCGGTATTCACTTCCAGTCACTCTCCAGACAATGAAGAGCCCATCAGCTTTGTTTTGGTTGTTGTTTTATTGAGGGATTAAACTGGGATTAGGTAAAGGGAATATGGGAATATGGGACGCCCAGATCAATATTATGTAATTAATGAAAATGTAGATGGAAACCTCTATTCACAGTCTCTAAAGCCCCGGACTCCTCCAGCACAGCGCTTCTTGTACTTCCTCTACTGTGCAATCAGAGCCGCCATCAGGGGGGTACAGGCAATACACCTGTAAGGGGCCCGGGGGTCCCCAGGGCCCCAAATGGCAACCCCCCCCCTTTTTTATTAAAAAATATATATTTTTAATATTTTTTTGTTTTATTTTTTATTAAAGGGACAACCAACTTTGTGCGGTGATATCTTCAGCCGCCGATTCTGTGCGCGATAAGAACGATCAAAGCGGCGGTTCCGCGGCTTGATCGTTCTTATAGGCAGCGAGAGGGGACGTCCGTCCCCCCCCCCCCCCCCCACCGCCATCCAGTGCTTCTCCGGGCTCTCCCGTGCTATCGGGGGCCCAGGGAGCGAATTGGTCGGCGCTGCCTGGAAACCATAGAGATGACTGGTGACCAGATGGTCACCAGTCATCTGTATGAACGTCGGAGGCCCGGGCGCGACGCTATGACGTCACGCCCGGGTACCCGGAAGTAAACAAAGCCGCAATCGCGGCTGTCGGCATGTGATCAGTGATTTATTTTTCACCGATTTCATGCTTGTAAGCCTGGAGGAGAGATGTGAGGTCTTATTGACCCCGCCTTTCTCCATAAAGAGGACCTGTCACAGTGATTCCTATTACAAGGGATGTTTACATTCCTTGTAATAGGAATAAAAGTGATAAAAAAAAAAATGTAAAAATAAAATAAAAATTAAAACATTTTTTTTCTCAAAACGCCCCTGTCCCCGTTATCTCGCGATCAGAAGCGAACACGCATGCAAGTCCCGCCCACATATGTAAACATGTGAGGTATCGTCACGTGCGTTAGAGCGCGTGCAACAATTCTACCACTAGACCTCCTCTGTAACTCGAAAAAAGTAACCTGTAAAAAATGTTAAAGCGCCACCTATGGAGATTTTTAAGAACCGAAGTTTGGCGCCATTCCGTGAGTGCGCGCAATTTTAAAGCGTAACAAAAACAGTAAAGTTAGCCCAATTTTTGGATATAATGTGAAAGATGAAGTTACGCCGAGTAACTAGATACTATTTACTCGGCGTAACTTCATCTTTCACATTATATCAAAAAATTGGGCTAACTTTACTGTTTTTGTTATTTTTTTTAATTCATGAAACCGTATTTTATTCCCCCAAAAAAGGCGTTTGAAAAACGATTGCGCAAATACCGTGCGAGAAAAAAAGTTTGCAACGACCGCCATTTTATTCCCTGGGGCGTCTGCTAAAAAAATACATATATAGTGTTTGGGGGGGTTCTGATTAATTTTCTAGCAAAGAAATTGTGATTTTTACATGAAGGAGAGAAGTGCCAAAATAGGCGCGGTGGACTTCTACAGGGTGAGCAGCGCATTTCAGGTCTCCCAGAGTAAAAAAACAAATGATCCATCACCCCCCCCCCCCCGTCGCAGCTCTCTATGAGCGACGGGGTTAATGGCGGTATTTTACGCTCCTGTGATATGTACAGTACCCAATTGGTTGTTCTCTTGTAAAGTAATTCACTGCTAAAACACGGGATCATTAAATAAACGTCGATTTAGCGAGCGGAGCATTGAGTTGCGAGTGTTTTGTTTCTTAAATCACCATTACGACCTTGGCTCGCGTTCAGAGTTCCCAATCTGAGAATCTGACACTAATTCACTGACCGGATAATCTGCTTTAAAAAAGCCGCGCTTAAAGAACCACCCTGACGGAAAACAAACGCATTTTCGAAAAACAACTCTAGGTCGGTTTTTACCAATCGGCAAGCCACATGACACCCTTTGCTTTATTCAGCCAATAGGGCACTGTTCTCCTCACAGACTCCCCAACGACACAGGCACCCCCCATTCCGACAGCAATGTGGGCACCTTAGTTTCCACCAACGATGGGACACACCCCCCTTTCGACAACAGTGTGGACCCCCCTGGGACACCCTCCCTCGACAAATGGGGAACCCTTGTAGCACCAATGTGGACACCCTTTGCTTTACCTTAGGGCACTTCCACAGACTCCCCAACGACACAGGCACCCCCATGGCAATGTGGGCACACCGATGGGACACACCCCCCTTTCGACAACAGTGTGGACACCTTCACTTCCACCAACGATGGGACACCCTCCCTTTTCGACAGCAATGGGGAACCCTTGTATGCACCAATGATGGAGCACCCTTTGCTTTATTCAGCCATTAGGGCACTGTTCTCCTCACAGACTCCCCAACGACAGAGGCACCCTCCATTCCAACAGCAATGTGGGCACCTTCGCTTCTACCAATGATGGGACACTCTCCCTTTCGTCAGCAGTGTGGACACCTTCACTTCCACCAATGATGGGACACCCTCCCTTTTCGACAGCAATGGGGCACCCTTGCTTCCACCAATCATGGAGAACCCCTTGCTTTATTCAGCCAATAGACTGTTCTCCTCACAGATTCCCCAACAACAAAGGCACCCTCCATTCCAACAGCAATGTGGGCACCTTCGCTTCTACCAACGATGGGACACCCTCCCTTTTTCGACAGCAATGGGGCACCCTTGTATCCACCAATGATGGAGCACCCTTTGCTTTATTCAGCCATTAGGGCACTGTTCTCCTCACAGACTCCCCAACGACAGAGGCACCCTCCATTCCGACAGCAATGTGGGCACCTTCGCTTCCACCAACGATGGGAAACCCCCCCCCCCTTCGACAGCAGTGTGGACACCTTCACTTCCACCAATGATGGGACACCCTCCCTTTTCGAGAGCAATGGGGCACCCTTGCTTCCACCAATGATGGAGAACCCTTTGGTTTATTCAGCCAATAGACTGTTCTCCTCACAGATTCCCCAACAACAAAGGCACCCTCCATTCCAACAGCAATGTGGGCACCTTCGCTTCTACCAACGATGGGACACCCTCCTTTTCGACAGCAATGGGGCACCCTTGCTTCCACCAATCATGGAGGACCCTTTGCTTTATTCAGCCAATAGACTGTTCTCCTCACAGATTCCCCAACAACAAAGGCACCCTCCATTCCGACAGCAATGTGGGCACCTTCGCTTCTACCAACGATGGGACACTCTCCCTTTTCGACAGCAATAGGGCACCCTTGCTTCCACCAATGATGGAGCACCCTTTGCTTTATTCAGGCAATAGCTCACTGTTCTCCTCACAGACTCCCCAACGACAGAGGCACCCACCATTCCGACAGCAATGTGGGCACCTTCGCTTCCACCACCGATAGGACACCCTCTCTTTCGACAGCAATGGGTCACCCTCGCTTCCACCAACAATGGGCTACCCTTGCTACCACCAACAATGGGGCACCCTCCCTTTTGGCAGCAACGGGACACCCTTGCTTCCACCAATGATGGAGCACCCTCGCCACTACCAACAATGGGGTACCCCACCAATGGGACACCCTCACTACCACCAACGATGGAGCACCCTTGTTTCCACTAACAATGGGGCACACTCCCTACCACCAACGATGGGATACCCTCACTACCACCAACGATGGAGCACCCTTGTTTCCACTAACAATGGGGTACCGTCCCTACCACCAATGATGGGGTACTCTTGCTACCACCAATGATGGGGAAACCTCGCTACTACTGATGATAGGGCACCATCCCTACCACCAACGATGGGGAACCTTTGCTACCATCAGTGGCGGCTGGTGTAAAATTATTTTTGGGGGCAGTAAACAGTATGCCACCCTCCAATCCGTAGCATTTAACCCATCACTGGCAGCTTCCTCTGCTCAGCAGCAGATTCCCCTGCTCTGCAACCTCCCCTTCTCCTGCTATCCAGTTAAGTTTTCGGTCAGTGCCAAGCGGGGGTGGTTTGTGGTTATATGTTTGGGGGTGGGGCGGCAAACAACCACTCCCCGCGGCACCTCAAACCCCCCCTATTGCTGTCCGCTGGTCCAACGGCACTTCCCCCATCTAGGTGGCGGGCACATCGGGCAGTGAAGAGGACAGGGCAGCGGCAGGAATCGGGACATCAACGGTCTTCTGGCTGCGGCGTGCATCGGGGCTGCAGCTCCTGTGTCTTCTCCTCTTCGCTTCCGCCATGCGTCTCCTCCCCTCCTCCTAGGCATCCAATAGGATTGCCTGTCCTTTCAGCCAATCGGGTGAAGGGTATCAGACCCACTTCCCAATTGGCCAGGAGGAGGATCAGTTCACTGTTGTAACACCTGGGTGGGCTCATGGTGCAATGCTCTGCGCCACAAGCCCACCCTATTTTGAAGCCTATTAGAGCCTCCGGCTTCAAAAAACCACCCTCACCGCTGCAATTCCTGCGCCCCGGCGTCCTGAAATGGGAGATTTTCGGTTAGAGATCACAGAGCATTAATTAGGATGTGGCGGCCATGGATAGAGGGGGTGGCGCCCCAGCGACCCCTTAATGGACGGGCCGCCACTGGTGCCAGGTTTTGTGCTGAATGGACAAGCGAAGACAAAAGGTCCCATTTTTAAAGATATCTTTCACATCTGCTTGGCTGTTAAAAGGTTTCCAGTTTTCTGTAGACTGCACTGGGGGTAATGCGGTCAGATTACAGAGCGGTCGGCACGGCGAGTTTATCTATTAGAATTCCTTAGGAGCGCGATTACTTTTCCAGAAGTTCTGCTACATAGAAAAGCTTTTTCTTTTCAAATGGCCTGGAAGAGCGGAGAAGGTATTGCGTGAGTGCTTGCAATTCTCACCGCGAAGCGGGGAGATATGGTGTCGTGCCAGAGACCATGTGGTTTCACCCTGTGCCAGCGTAATGGTGTGCAGATGTTCCCTTTACTGTATGACACTGCAGTAAGTCACAGATGATGCAAATTATAGGATGTTTCAGACGCTCAGCGACAAGCTCTGTCTGAGCGGCTCGTAACACCCAGTTCTACGGCTGCCGCCTTCTGCCCGCAGACCAAGGCTCTGAAAATTATGTCTGATGGAAATTGTCCAAGGAGCCAAAGAACTATGCTTCCAAAAATATCTGCAATGTAAGGGTCTCCCCCCTCCTTCTTTGCGGCAAGGGTCAGCTTGTCACAGCGCTGAATACCCCAGCTGCATGCCACAGCTCCAAATACCCGAACAGCATGCCACAGCTCTAAAAAACCCAAAAATTATGCCACAGCTCCAAATACCCCAACTGCATGCCACAACTCCAAATACGCCAACTGCATGCTACAGCTCCAAATACCCAAACAGCAGGCCGCAGTCCCAAATACCTCAAAAGCATGCCACAGCTCCAAATACCCCAACAGCATGCCACAGCTCCAAATACCCCAAAAAGCATACCACGGCTCCAAATACCTCAATAGCATACCACAGCTCCAAATACCTCAACTGCATGCCACAGTTCCAAATACCCCAACTGCATGCTACAGCTCCTAATACCCCAACAGCGTGCCACAGCTCTAAATACTCCAAAAAGCATGCCACAGCTCCAAATACCTCAAAAGCATGCCACAGCTCCAAATACTCCAACTGCATGCCACAGCCACAAATACCCCAACAGCATGCCACAGCCACAAATACCCCATAAAGCATGTCACAGTTCCAAATTCCCCATAAAGCATGCCACGGCTCCAAATACCCCAACAGCAAGCCACAGCTCCAAATACCCCAACTGCATGCTGCAGCTCCAAATACCCCAACTGCATGCCGCAGCTCCAAATACCCCAACAGCATAACAAAGACCCAAGTACCCCCATAACATGCCACAGCCCCACATACCTAAGCAGCAAACCACAGGTCCAAATGCCCCAACAGCATGACACAGCTCCAAATACCCCAAAAGCATGCCACAGCCCCAAATACCCCAACAGCATGCCACAGCCCCATGATGGATGTCACACTGGTCCAACGCCGGGACTGCGGGACGTGTGACATCCATCATAGGAGATGCAGGAGGCGGGACTTATACCCAAACAGAATGCCGCAGCTTCAAATACCCAACTGCATGTCACAGCTCTTAATACCCCAACTGCATGCCACAGCTCCAAATACCCCAACTGCATGCCACAGCTCTAAATACCCCAACTGCATGCCACAGCTCCAAATACCCCAACAACATGCTACAGCTCCAAATACCCCAAAAGCATGTCACAGCCCCAAATACCCCAAACGCATGCCACAGTCCCAAATACCCCAAAAGCATGCCACAGCTCCAAATATCCCAACAGCATGCCACAGCTCTAAATACCCAAAAAGCATGCCATAGCTCCAAATACCTCAACAGCATGCCACAGCCCCAAATACCCAAAAAGCATGCCACAGCCACAAATACCCCAAAAAGCATACCACGGCTCCAAATACCCCAACAGCATGCCACAGTTCCAAATACCTCATAAAGCATCTCACAGCTCCAAATACCCCATAAAGCATGCCACAGTTCCAAATACCTCATAAAGCATCTCACAGCTCCAAATACCCCATAAAGCATGCCACAGCTCCAAATACCCCAACAGCAAGCCACAGCTCCAAATACCCCAACTGCATGCCACAGCTCCAAATACCCCAACTGTATGCTACAGCTCCAAATACCCCAATTGCATGCCACAGCTCTAAATATCTTAACAGCATACCACAGCTCCAAGTACCCCAATAGCATTCACAGCCCCAAGTACCCCAACTGCATGTCACAGTTCAAATACCCTAACTGCATGCCACAGCTCCCCTTACAGACCAGGCTGGCCCCCTCCCGTTTTTAAATTTTTATTCATTTTTGAATTTTTACTTTTTTTGCATTACACCTGTAATGGTCCACAGGGCCCCCCCTCCTGTTTTTTTTTTTTTGCATTACACCTGTAAGGGGCCCGATTATTTTTTTGCTTCGGGGGAGAGGAGATTACACTTGTTTTTTTTTTCCGTCCGCACCCACCCCCTCCCATGTTCTCTGCTCCAGGGGGGCCCTGCCTGTGTAAGGGCCCCCAAAATTTGTGCCTGCACCTCTTTGTCTCCACCCGCCTCTCTGCTGGCCCCTGACGGCACCTGCGGGGTACGGGTGCTCTCAGGGTTTTCTCAGTGCTGACAGCTGCTTCCCAATACTTTTGACAATATAGTGTACATGCAGTTTCACAGGAGAGATAGCTATGCGATATTTTTATAAATACATCCCTAAGTGACAAGGCCTCTTTAGCAAGCTCTGATTCTAGAATCGTTTTTTTCGTTTTAGGAGCAGGCAGAACACTTCTCTGCAGAATAAAGTTAAGGCTGACACTATAGAACCGAGAAGGCGATTGCCAAATGGAATGATCCTCGCAGTGTAAATACATTATGTTCTTTGTAATTGTTCCCAGGGAAAAACCTACTTCCCTATTAAGCATTGTGTGCACACAGTTGTTACTTGTCCTTCAAGGGACCTGAAAGCTGTAAAAGCAAAATAATATTGGGGATAATGACTGCCATTGCATAACGCTGAGTGCCTTTGGCATTCATCCTGCGCACCTTGCTGCCCCTTCATTCTGAAGGCCTCAACCTGAATCCCTTTGAAGAAACATCCACTATTTTTAATGGCTTCCACTTCCCCCAGAAAAAGAAAAACAATAGATATAGACTCCACTACATACCATGCGACACGGAAATTAGGTCAAGGTGGCAGAAGCAGGAATCACTATATAGCTAAATGAAAGGTAGGCTCCAAACTTTCTGAGAGCTTGAGAACTTGTCAGGCTTTTTATTCCTGCCTGTGATCTCCATCGGTTGATTTCCAACACTTCCTGTCCCAGCGACCCCCAGGACAATGAGGGGGAAACTGCTAAAGTAGACATTCCCAGATAGCCTTCAAAACCTAAATGTCTCTTTTAGGGAGCCAGCCACATGCCCATTAGGGTGACCACGTGTCCCGTATTGCCCGGGACAGTCCCGCATTTTGCAGGTCTGTCCCAGGCACCTTCATTCCAGGACAATACAGAGTCCCGGAATTAAAACTGACACAGCCACCACCCAAGCCTAACTAATGCCCCCAAAAAAAGCCGCCACATCACCACTTTAGTCACTAACAGTACTTGTCCTGGCTGGGAATGCCTGGAGGAGCACAGTCCCCGCCCCCTGCTTGTGATTGGAGAAATCATAAATCCCGCCTCTTGTGTCCAATCACTGTACTGTGATTCGTTACACAACAAGATGATTCTTGGGAAGGGAGGGTGTCCCTGAATGGTAGTTTGGAAATGTGGTCACCCTAATGCCCATGCGCGAACAGCACACGCGCATGAGCGGCTGCGCAGCGCGTGGACGGGCGCGCACCCCCCAGAACTAATCAGAGGCCTGCCCGGCCTATTTAAATCAGCCTCTGTCTCGTGACAGGTTGCTGGTTTGTCGTCAGTTCCTGCCTGAACTTTCTGTTGCTGCACCTGCCTCGTTTTGAACCGGACTTCCGCACGACTCTGCTCTCCCTTCTGAACCTGACCTCTGGCTTACGTCCCTGTATTTGCTGCTGTCTCCAACCCCTGACCTCTGGCCTGTACCTCCGGACTTGCTACCTTCTCCTGCCCTTGACCTGTTTTGCTTTTGCTGTGAATTTTTTGTGGTGCATTTTTATGCTGCTTTTACAATAAAGACAACTCTTCAGTTATTTGGAGTGCGGCTGTCCATCCCTCTTACTTTTCCATTACCTGCCTAGTGCATTGCCGGCACCCATGGTTTCCTGACTCCATCTCCAATTGCATAGTGGTCTCACCTGGAGCGGTGATTTTTCTTTTTCTCACCTCTGGCCTGTACCTCCGGACTTGCTACCTTCTCCTGCCCTTGACCTTCTGGTTGCACCCCGGACCCGCCTCCAGTCTCTGCCCCTTGAAACGTGCTCTGTGTACCTGGAGTTGTCCTGCTGCCTGACCTACAGCCTGCCTCTAGTAAAGCACCATCGGCTAGTCTTCCGTCCTGCACCTGCTATCAAGTTCAGCTACCTCGCTGGTACCGGTGCCTCCTTGCGCCTTCCCTCCCTGTCTCAACTCCAGGGGGCGGAGTGCGCCAGGTCGCAAAGGTGAGCCGCCCTCAGCATCTCGGTAAGTTCGTACCTTGACAGCCTCTAGGCCAAGAGTTAGTCAAAAGCAGCTGCCTTGGGCACAAGAGGAAGGACCTGGAACCCTTTACAGCTGTAGTTAGCAGCTCATGAGGGGCACATTTAGATTTTTTGCCTTGGGTAATGAAGGACCTTGCGCCTGCTAACCCAGGCATGTCCAAAGTCCAGCCGGTGGGACAATCGCAGTCCGCGGCCCATCTGGTTATTTGGACATAAAAGATGGATATGCCTTGGAGGGGACAGGGAGGAGGTGGGACGAGCGCCGTACACCCACAGGAGAATTTCCTGTTTACGGGCGGCCTCTGTAATAGGAAGTCCCGTCTCCAGCGCTGCCATTGGACAACTGTTTTGTCCGTCAAAGGAGGCGGGACTTTCTATTAAAGAGGCCGCCCATAAACAGGAAAGTCTCCTGTGTGTGTACGGCGCTTGTCCCGCCTCCTCCCTGTCCCCTCTAAGGCATATACACCTTTTGTGGCCCCGGCGCTGGGAGATTCTCCTGTAGGTAATCTTTGAGTGCATTCCTGGCAATGGTGAGTGCGTTCCTGGCAATGGTGAGAGCGTTCCTGGCAATGGTGAGAGCGTTCCTGGCAATGGTGAGAGCATTCCTAGCAATGGTGAATGCATTCCTGGCAATGGTAGGTGCATTCCTGGCAATGGTGAGTGCATTCCTGGCAATGGTGCTGCATTCCTGGCAATGGTGAGTGCATTCCTGGCAATGGTGGGTGCTGCATTCCTGGAAATGGTGAGTGCATTCCTGGCAATGGTGGGTGCTGCATTCCTGGCAATGGTGGGTGCATTTCTGGCAATGGTGGTGCATTCCTGACAATGGTGAGTGCATTCCTGGCAATGGTGAGTGCATTCCTGGCAATGGTGCTGCTTTCCTGGCAATGGTGAGGCTTCATTCCTGGCAATGGTGGGTGCTGTATTCCTGGCAATGGTGGGTGCTGCATTCCTAGCAATGGTGAGGCTACATTCATGGCAATGGTGGTTCTGCAGATGACACCCCTGGTCTAACCATTAGATGAAGTTGGGAAAGAGGGGTAAGTGTATAACCTGGGTTTCTTTCAATAATGAAATTATACCCTGGGTTCCCCCAGGACTTCAGATGTTCATGACTGGCAGGATCATGCTTGCAAGCCGGAAATACAACTATATTTTACAGCAATGTTCTTACCTACGATTGGTTGAAGCCAATGATAGGGCACAGGGTCGATCCTAGGGTCACAGACGCCTGGGTGCAGAAATATTTCTAGTGCCCCCACATGGTCAGAGACTGCAGACATAGTACAGGAGATGGTCAGAGACTGAGGACATACTACAGGAGATGGTCAGAGACTGCAGACATGATACAGGAGATGGTCAGAGACTGCAGACGTAGTACAGGAGATGGTCAGAGACTGCAGACATAATACAGGAGATGGTCAGAGACTGAGGACATACTACAGGAGATGGTCAGAGACTGAGGACATACTACAGGAGATGGTCAGAGACTGGGGACATAATACAGGACATAGTCAGAGACTACAGACATAGTACAGAAGATGGTCAGAGACTGCAGACATACTACAGGAGTTGGTCAGAGACTGCAGACATAGTAAAGGAGATATTCAGAGACTGCAGACATACTACAGGAGATGGTCAGAGACTGCAGACATAGTAAAGGAGATAGTCACAGACTGCAGACATAGTACAGGAGATGATCAGAGACTGCAGACATACTACAGGAGATGGTCAAAGACTGCATATATAATAAAGGAGATGGTCAGAGACTGCAGACATACTACAGGAGATGCTCAGAGACTGCAGACATAGTACAGGAGATGGTCAGAGATTGTATATATAATACGGGATATGGTCAGAGACTGTAGACATACTACAGGAGATGGTCAGAGACTGCAGACATAGTACAGGAGATGGTCAGAGACTGTAGATATAATACGGGATATGGTCAGAGACTGCAGACATACTACAGGAGATGCTCAGAGACTGCAGACATACTACAGGAGATGCTCAGAGACTGCAGACATACTACAGGAGATGATCAGAGACTGCGGACATACTACAGGAGATGGTCAGAGACTGAGGACATACTACAGGAGATGGTCAGAGACTGGGGACATACTACAGGAGATAGTCAGAGACTGCAGATATAATACAGGAGATGGTCAGAGACTGCAGACATAATACAGGACATAGTCAGAGACTACAGACATAGTACAGAAGATGGTCAGAGACTGTAGATATAATACGGGATATGGTCAGAGACTGCAGACATACTACAGGAGATGCTCAGAGACTGCAGACATACTACAGGAGATGATCAGAGACTGCAGACATACTACAGGAGATGGTCAGAGACTGTAGACATAATACAGGAGATGCTCAGAGACTGCCGCTCTTCTCCTCTGACAGGAGAAGGAAGGGAGGATGAACTTGGGCAGGAAACACGGCAGCAGCAGTGGCACAGTTTCCCCTCCTCTGATCCGCTCCTGTCAGTTGCCGGTGGAGAGAGCTGCCTCTGGATACAGACAAGAAGAGGAAAAGGACAGCGGAAGGGGAGCACTCTGGCGCTTCAGCACCCCCCCACCTCTGTGGCGCCTGGGTGCACTGCACCCCGTGCACCTGCCCAGGATCGGCCCCGATGGGGCACTATTCCTCCCGCTAAAACCAATGATGGGGCGCTGATGCTTAGAAAGTTTGGAGACCCCTGCTGTAAACTAAGAAGCGGCTCTAACGTTGTACCAGGATGCCAACTGTCTGCATCCAGTAAGTCGGGTGAATAAATCGCATCCCGCTGCCGGTTAATCTTCAGCATCACAAGCTCTGAACATCTTTCAGCCCTCACAAAAAAATGTATTTTAAATTGTTCGGCAAATAGAAGTGATTTTGCATGGCAGGAGCGTACGGGGACATTCTGAGGAGGAGAGGTATTTGGGTGATGTCTGTTTTCCTTCTGTACATAGAGGAGACGGCGGATGAAATTGTTTTGTATAATGGACAGGCAAAGCAATTTAACTCTCGGCATCTTCGGGTTTTGCTGTGTAAATGTTATTCACAGTGGGGCTGCGGAAACAGCTGCAGAAAATCAATCCGGGAGATTTTTAGCCAGACAAACACCTGAAAACCTTTGTGTCAGGCCGCGCCGTGGAACTAATCCGCCTTCTACACCGCTCCTTCTCCTGGTCGCGGGCACTTAACCGTTTCCAGTGTCGCCAGCGGGAGTACCGAAGAGTCCAAGTCGGCAAAATTCACACTTAAGACCCGGAACCTTTAGGCAGGTTAAGGACCCGGCCAGTCTTTGCGATTCGGCGCTGCGTCGCTTTAACTGACAATTGCGCGGTCGCGCGACGTGGCTCCCAAACAAAACTGGCGTCCTCCCCCCCCCCACAAATAGAGCTTTCTTTTGGTGGTATTTGATCATCTCTGCGGTTTTTATTTTTTGCGCTATAAACAAAAATAGAGCGACAATTTTGAAAAAGATTCAATATTTTTTACTTTTTGCTGTAATAAATATCCCCCAAAAACGTATAAAATATATTTTTTCCTCAGTTTAGGCCGATACGTATTCTTCTATCTATTTTTGGTAAACAAAAAAAAATCGCAATAAGCGTTTATCGGTTGGTTTGCGCAAAATTTATAGCGTTTACAAAATAGGGGATAGTTTTATTGCATTTTTATTTTATTTATTTTTTTTACTACTAATGGCGGCGATCGCGCGACGTGGCTCCCAAACAAAACTGGCGTCCTCCCCCCCCCCCCCCCCACAAATAGAGCTTTCTTTTGGTGGTATTTGATCATCTCTGCGGTTTTTATTTTTTGCGCTATAAACAAAAATAGAGCGACAATTTCGAAAAAGATTCAATATTTTTTACTTTTTGCTGTAATAAATATCCCCCAAAAACGTATAAAATATATTTTTTCCTCAGTTTAGGCCGATACGTATTCTTCTATCTATTTTTGGTAAACAAAAAAAAATCGCAATAAGCGTTTATCGGTTGGTTTGCGCAAAATTTATAGCGTTTACAAAATAGGGGATAGTTTTATTGCATTTTTATTTTATTTTTATTTTTTACTACTAATGGCGGCGATCAGCGTTTTTTTTTGTGACTGCGACATTATGGCGGACACTTCGGACAATTTTGACACATTTTTGGGACGATTGTCGTTTTCACAGCGAAAAGTGCTATAAAAATGCACTGATTACTGTGGAAATTACAATTGCAGTCTGGGAGTTAACCACTAGGGGGGCGCTGTAGGGGTTATGTGTGACCTCATATGTGTTTCTAACTGTAGGGGGGAGGGACTGGACGTGTGATGTCAGTGATCGCCTTTCCTATATCAGGGAACAGACGATCACTGACATTGCCACAATGAAGAACGGGGAAGCTGTGTTTACACTCACCTCTCCCCCGTTCTTCAGCTCCTGTGACCGATCGCGGGACACCTGCGGCGATCGGGTCCCGCGGGAAAGGTCACGGAGCTTCGGACCGGGTCCACGGCTGGGCTCTTAAAGGGGTGTTCCAGCCTATTTTTATGTTTATTAAAAGTCAGCAGCTACAAAAAGTGTAGCTGCTGGCTTTTAATAAACATACACTTACCTGCTCCAAGGTTCCAGCAAGTGTGGGCACCCGGCCGTGACAGCTTTCGGCTTCACGGCCGGGCACCCAATGCGCATGCGCAAGCGGCACTGCGCATGCGCGAGCGGCGCGGCGCCATCCGATTGGACAGGCGATCGTCTGGGACCTGTGATGTGTCCCAGGCAATCGCCCACAGGGAGGGGCTGCAGTAAGGCGATTAAGCTAATCGCCCTAACAGCCCCTCGGCGGAAGGAGGAAATGGGACAGGAAGTCCCACTCCTCCTAAAGCCCCCACTCCCCCCCCCCCCAAAAAAAAATTACATGCCAAATGTGGCATGTAAGGGGGGTGAGGAGTGGGTTAAGCGGAAGTTCCATTTTTGGGTGGAACTCCGCTTTAAAGAGGACGTACAGGTATGTGCTTGTGCCCTTCTGCCGACGTATATCGGCGTGAGGGGGTCCTTAAGTGGTTAAACAAATCTTTAAAACATAGAAAACATCTAAAAATTATAGACCAAAGAACGTATCTTGCACATTCAGCTCAAAGTTACAAAGTTACAGATGTGTTTATCAGCAGAAGATGACAATACATATACCATCTGTGTATTGAATACTCATTTGATGCTCAACATGTTTCGCATGGAACACCACCGCTTCTTCAGGAGCCTGTAGTCCAGTATTATTATTGGGCAAACATCATACTTTTAATATAAAAAGAATTTGAAGAAAAAGGAAACATTTGTTACAATTTTGTAACAAATTTTTCCTTTTTTCTTCAAATTCTTTATTATATCATTAAAAGTATGATGTTTGCTGTATAATAATACTGCCTAAAAGCAAAACCTGTTAGAGTCTGCAAAACGACTTGAGACTGGGGCGGAGGTTCACCCAAGCTTTGAAGATCTCACGCAGCTCTGTTCAATCCATCATCGGAAAATGGAAAGAGTATGGCACAACTGCAAACCTACCAAGACATGGCCGTCCACCTAAACTGACCAGGCCGGGCAAGGAGAGCATTCATCAGAGAAGCAGCCAAAGAGGCCCATGGTAACTCTGAAGGGGGTGCAGAGATCCACAGCTCAGGGGGGAGAATCTGTCCACAGGACAACTATTAGTGACTAGAAGAAAGACATTGGTGAAAGAAAGACATAAGAAGTCCTGTTTGCAGTTTGTGAGAAGCCGTGTGGGGGAGGGGACACAGCAAACATGCGGAAGAAGGTGCTCTGGTCACATGAGACCGAAATTTAACAAAAAGCGCTATGTGTGGGGGAAACTAACACTGCACATCGCCCTGAACACACATCCCCACTGTGAAACATGGTGGTGGCAGCATCATGTGGTGGGGATGCTTTTCTTCAGCAGGGACAGGGAAGCTGGTCAGAGTTGATGGGAAGATGGATGGAGACAAATACAGGACAATCTTGGAAGAAAACCTGTTAGAGTCTGCAAAAGACTTGAGACCGTGGCGGAGGTTCACCTTCCAACAGGACAACGGCCCTAAAGTACAGCCAGAGCTACAATGGAATGGTTTAGATCAAAGCCTATTCATGTGTTAGAATGGCCCAGTCACAGTCCAGACCTAAATCCCATTGAGAATCTGTGGACAAGACGTGAAAATTGCTGATCACAGACTCTCTCCATCCAATCTGACAGAGACAGAGATATTTTGCAAAGAAGAAGAACGGGCAGAAATGTCCCTCTCTAGATGTGCAAAGCTGGTAGAGACACCCCCAAAAAGGCTTGTAGAGAAAGGGGGTTCTAAAAAGTATTCACTCCGGGGGGCCCCATACAAATGCCCCATCCCCCACACTATTCACATATTTATTTGTATCATTTATCATTTACAATTATGTGACACTTTGTGCTGTGTCTCTCACATAAAATCCCAATAAAATGCATTTACGTTTTTTGGTTGTAACATAAGAAGATGTGGGGAATTTCAAGGGGTATGAATACTTTTTCATGGCGCTGTATAAGACATGAAATCCCCATGCCTCCTACTTGCGTTCCGGCAGCAAAGAGGTTAACAGGTTGGCAGTTGCGATGGACGGTGTAACAGATGTGCCCAGCGAATCGGAAATAATATTAATTAGAGTGAGGAAAAAAAAAAAACACTTGAATCAACTTTTTTTTTTTTTTTTTTTTCGAAAATGACTCTGAGTCTTGTTCCATCTGTGAGTTTTAACTTAAAACACAATCTCAATTTTACAATGAGTGGTTTTCATCGTCTGCAGACGGCGCTCCCGAAATCCGCTCTCAGCAACGGGAAGGCTGTCCGGGGGATTGGCGGAGGGGGGGGGGGGTAGATTAGATTGAAGCCTAAGCAGTTCCATCTTTTTAAAGAAGAGCTCTGAGGGGGGGGGGGGGGAATTGTCAAAAAGAGAAACAATAACTGCTTTGTGTTGTGTCTTCAAATGCATTTTTTTTTGGGCAGAGAAGCTCACAATCAGATTTTGACCTAAAAAAATAAATATCCGGAGGCCTTCTTTGCCCATGGTTCCTCTATGGTTTCCTGGGTCACTGGGGACGTTATCCAAATGGATGCTGCTGTCCCATTTGACACTAGCGGCCATCTTGGTTCACGCAGAGCCTATTTAACCACTTCCCGCAGTACGTCATATGACGTCCTTGACTTTCAGGGGGGATATCTGAATGATGGGTGCAGCTACAGGCATCACTGAGATATCATTATTTTCTGTCGGCGATTCTGTGCATAATAAGGCTGCATTCACACTATAGCGTGGCGTTTTGTCCCGCGTTTTTAGCCTTGTTTTCGCTGGAGGGGTGATTTTAACATTGTCGACTATGCCGAACGCCGAAGCCGCCTGAAAAAAAGGGTCCTGGACTTGTTTTGAGCTTCAGGCGTACGGCGTTTTGGCGTTCGGCATGGAGATGTGAACTATCTCCATATCTGACAATGTTAAATCACCACTCCAGCGTATTTCAGGCTGCAATAGCGTTGGGCGTCGGGCGTAAAAACGCCTAGGTGTGAATGCAGCGTAAGAATGATCATAGCAGTAGTTCCACCGCTTGATCATTCTTAATAGTGACGGGAGGGGAGACGCCCCCTCCCGCCGCAATCCGGTGTATCTCTGGGCCAGAGGTGGCTCTAGGCCTTGTGAGACCTTAGGCAAAACTTGACACAGGGCCCCACTCACGCCCATGATGGGAAAAATAATTCAAGCACAAGAGCCTCTTCCCCACAACCCTGGCCGGTGGTTGTGGGGGTTTGTGGGCAGGGGGCTTTTTGGAATCTGGAAGCCCCCTTTAACAAAGCGGCCCCCAGATCCTGCTCTTTAATAACTAAGGGGCGGGGGCCATCTGGTGATGTCACCTGGTGAACCCGCCCCCTTGAGGCATCATTGACTGAGGGCATGCTGGGTCATTGAAGTCACAAGGGGTGGTGTCACTGATATTCACTGTCTGTCAGTGATGCTGGCGGTCCCCGCTCTTGAGTCAGGGCTCTTAATGCTGCCTGAGCACAGCAGCCTTAAGGTCCCCTGGACCTCAAGTTAGGCGGCCGCAAGGCCCCTGTGAGAGTGAGGCCTTAGGCGACCGCCTAATTTGCCTAATTAAAGAGCCACCTCTGCTCCGGGCTCTCCCGTGCTATCTGGGACCCAGAGAAAGAATCGGCTGCCGCCAGATGACGATCATAGAGATTTTCGGTGACTGGATGGTCACTAGTCATCTCTATGACCGCCGGAGGCCCAGGAGCAACGTTATGACGTCCCCTAAACTCGGTTCTTCCTGGTGGCCTACAGAACCCCAAAGAGTTCACAGCTGTCCTGCTAAATAGTACATCCAACACTTAATTATATACATGTATGGGATACAATGCCTTGAAAAAGTATTCATACCCCTTGAAATATTCCACATTTTGTCATGTTACAACCAAAAACGTACATGTGTTTTATTGGGATTTTATGTGATAGACCAAAACAAAGTGTCACATAATTGTGAAGTGGAAGATAAATGATAAATGGGTTTCATTTTTTTTTTTTTTACAAATAAATATATGAAAAGTGTGGGGGGGGGGGGCATTTGTATTCAGCTTCCTTTACTCTGATACCCCTAACTAAAATCTAGTGGAACCAATTGCCTTCAGAAGTCACCTTATTAGTAAATAGAGTCCACCTGTGTGTCATTAATCTCAGTATAAATACAGCTGTTCTGTGAAGCCCTCAGAGGTTTGTTAGAGAACCTTGGTGAACAAACAGCATCATGAAGGCCGAGGAACACCCCAGACAGGTCAGGGATAAAGTTGTGTAGAAGTTTAAAGCAGGGTTAGGTTATAAAACAATCTCCAAAGCTTTGAAGATCTCACAGAGCTCCTGTTCAATCCATCATCGGGAAATGGAAAGAGTATGGCACAACTGCAAACCTACCAAGACATGGCAGTCCACCTAAACTGACCGGGCCGGGCAAGGAGAGCATTCATCAGAGAAGCAGCCAAGAGGTCCATGGTAACTCTGGAGGAGCTGCACAGCTCAGGGGCGAGAATCTGTCCACAGGACAACTATTAGTGGTTTCTCCACAAATCTGCCCTTTATGGAAGAGTGACAAGAAGAAAGACATTGGAGAAAGAAAGTCATAAGAAGTCCTGTTTGCAGTTTGTGAGAAGCCATGTGGGGGAGGGGACACAGCAAACATGTGGAAGAAGGTGCTCTGGTCAGATGAGACCAAAATTTGACTTTTTTGCCAAAAAGCAAAACGCTATGTGTGGGGGGGGGGGGGGGAACTAACACTGCACATCACCCTGAACACACCATCCCCACCGTGAAACATGGTGGTGGCAGCCTCATGTGGTGGGGATGCTTTTCTTCAGCAGGGACAGGAAAGCTGGTCAGAGTTGATGGGAAGATGGATGGAGACAAATACAGGACAATCTTAGAAGAAAACCTGTTAGAGTCTCCAAAAGACTTGAGACCGGGGCGGGGAGGGGGGTTCACCTTCCAGCAGGAAAACGACCCTAAAGTACAGCCAGAGCTACAATGGAATGGTTTAGATCAAAGCATATTCATGTGTTAGAATGGTCCAGTCACAGTCCAGACCTAAATCCCATCGAGAATCTGTGGCAAGACTTGAAAATTGCTGATCACAGACACTCCCCATCCAATCTGACAGAGCTTGAGATGTTTTACAAAGAAGAATGGGCAGAAATGTCCCTCTCTAGATGTGCAAAGCTGGTAGAGACAACCCCAAAAAGACTTGTAGAGAAAGGGAGTTCTACAAAGTACTGACTCCGGGGGGCGCCATACAAATGCCCCCCCCCCCCACACACACACTTTTCACATATTTATTTGTATCATTTTTCCTTTTTCTTTCCACTTCTCAATTATATGTCACTTTGTGTTGGTCTCTCACATAAAATCCCAATAAATGACATTTACGTTTTTGGTGGTAACATGAAAAAATGTGGGAAGTTTCAAGGGGTATGAATACTTTTTCAGGGCACTGTACATCCAATACTTGTCTTGCACCGAAAGAGTTACAAAGACTGACATTCAAATCTGTATGTGCTTTTTCTACTTAGCAAATTAGTCTTCGGTAATTCTCTATAGGGGGCTCGGAGTGGCTTCCCGCAGTTTTATTCAGAAGCTGAATACAAAGGACGTCCTGTGAAGATGAAATTTTTTCCCGTGTTTTATACTTGAATTAAAATTTTCCAACTTTCTTTCACTGGAATGAAGAAGTTCATCAAACTGCCCGTTTTCTCACATCCATACCCTACTCTACACTCACTGTCCTTGGCCAATCGTGACAGACGTAGAATTGGTTGTGGGATGCCACTCTTGTTTGCCACTTGAATGCGCGTGCGCCGTTCTGTTGATTGCCTCTGCTGCGCATGCGTGCAGGAAAGCGGAGATATTGGCAAGGCTGGTTCCTATTTCTTCCCTAACATCCTCCTTATCAACCGAGGCTTGGTCTAACTAGACATGTGCATTCGTTTTCGTTAGAATGCATTTTCGTCCGAAAATCTGGTTTTTCCGTTATCGTTTTATCAAATGATAACGAAAGTGCAAGAAACGAAAACCAAAAGATCCGACATAAAAAATGCTTTATTTTCATTTTCGGTGCGGTAAAAATTTGATATAGAGAGATTCGACATTATAGGGAAAAGATTCGACATTATAGGGAAAAGATTCGACATTATAGAGAAAAGAATCAACATTATAGAGAAAAGATTCGACATTATAGAGAAAAGATTCAACATTATAGAGAAAAGATTCGACACTATAGGGAAAAGATTCGACATTATAGGGAAAAGATTCGACATTATAGGGAAAAGATTCGACAGTATAGAGAAAAGATTCGACATTATAGGGAAAAGATTCAACATTATAGAGAAAAGATTTGACAGTATAGAGAAAAGATTCGACATTATAGGGAATAGAGAAAAGATTCAACATTATAGAGAAAAGATTTGACAGTATAGAGAAAAGATTCGAACATTATAGAGAAAAGATTCGACATTATAGAGAAAAGATTCAACATTATAGAGAAAAGATTCGAACACTTATAGAGAAAAGATTCGACACTATAGGGAAAAGATTCGACATTATAGGGAAAAGATTCGACATTATAGGGAAAAGATTCGACAGTATAGAGAAAAGATTCGACATTATAGGGAAAAGATTCGACACTATAGGGAAAAGATTCGACATTATAGGGAAAAGATTCGACATTATAGGGAAAAGATTCGACAGTATAGAGAAAAGATTCGACAGTATAGAGAAAAGATTCGACATTATAGAGAAAGGATTCGACATTATAGAGAAAAGATTCAACATTATAGAGAAAAGATTCGACATTATAGGGAAAAGATTCGACATTATAGGGAAAAGATTCGACAGTATAGAGAAAAGATTCGACATTATAGGGAAAAGATTCAACATTATAGAGAAAAGATTTGACAGTATAGAGAAAAGATTCAACATTATAGAGAAAAGATTCGACATTATAGAGAAAAGATTCAACATTATAGAGAAAAGATTCGACATTATAGAGAAAAGATTCGACACTATAGAAATAATAGATTCAACATTACAGAGAATAGATTTCAATTCATGAGAAAATAGATTAGACATTATAGAGAATAGATTCGACATTATTACTAGTCATACAACATTAGAATTCTTGTAGGCGGAATATTCGAACGGAAATGTACGATTCGATGTAAAGATTCGACGTTACGCCGAACATTTTTTTGACCATTGGACAGTAACTAAAAAGATTCGACGATCCGTCGAATATTCTTTTGACCATTCGACAGAAACCAAGTATTATTGGATTTTCCGAAGAATGCTATTCCCCGATGAAAAACAAAATAAATAATAAAGTGTGGGAGCTGTGGTGGCTCAACGTGATTGGCACTGCGCTGACAAGCCGTTCACCTCTGTAGCCAAGGGTTCGGATCCCGGTCTCGGCTACATGTGAATTGAGTTTGGTGGTCTCAGCCCGGCTCCTGGTGGGTGTGCTATGCGAGGTACGCCTGTGCTTAGTATGCCCACCCCCCCCCAAAAAAAACACACCACACTTGCACGCACACAAAATTGGTTTAACACACACGCACTTTGGCCATGAGGTCTCCTAAAATAAAGAGAGGCGAAGGACCCTACGGGGCTGGCTGGGTGGGCTAGACCCCCTCACTCCCTCATAGGGGGAGTCCCTCTGCCCCATTGGGGTCCTGTTGGGCCACAGTCGGGCTCCCAAGTGGAGCAGGGTGAGTGGGAGGCCCCCCCTCACACCCGCCATTGCCACCGGGGGCATGGAGAAGGATGGCGATTGCTCCAGGGGGTAGGGTCTCCCAACTCCTGCAGTCCGGCTCCTTTCTCTCGAGTTCACGCACAAAAAATACACTTAAAAAAAGAAAAACAAAATAAATCAAAACGATTTTTGGGAGTAACTAAATAAATAAAAAACGAAACAAAATATTCCAGTCTGCACATGTCTAGACCGTCTAATACACAATTTTTGGGCTATTTTTGAGCATTTTGCCAAGGCACCCCTGAAGACACCCGAAGGCACCCTGGGGTGCCTGGACACCCTGGTTGAAAAAGGCTGGGCTATGAGACTGAAGGAGAACAGTGGAAAGTAGCTGTAGAGTCGCGCCATTCCTGTAAATCACTAGATTTACACAGGAAAGCCCTACTTTAAGTCTATTCAAACCTCTGGCTTGAAGGGGGGCGGCACCCTGAAACGCGTCGACCTTCTTGTTATGCCAGCTTTGTTCTGACGCACCTTCTATTGGCATGTTTTTTTTCCGTGTAAAGTAAGTCCTTTGACATGTAAAATGTTACCTATACTGTACATGTATTTCAGTTTTGTATTTCGTTGTTGCCTCGCGTAGAGCTTCATCGTCAGCCAATTCATACATCTAGTTTAGATGTAGAGGGCCAGATTCTCAAAAGAGATACGACGGTGTATCTCCAGATACGCCGTCGTATCTCTGTTTCTTGCCCTGTGTATCTATGCGACTGATTCTTAGAATCAGTTACGCATACATTTGGCGTAGATCCGACTGGCGTAAGTCAGTTACACCGTCGGACCTAAGTTGCAATGTTACGCTTGGCTGCTAGGTGTCGTTCCCGTCTATTTTTGCGTTGAATATGCAAATGAGCCTGATACGCCGATTCCCAAACGTTTTTTGCGCGCCGTCGTCGTAGTTTGCGTAATCGTAAGGTTACCCCTGCTATATGAGTGGTAACCTTGCGTAGGTTCGGCGTACGCCATGTTAAGTATGGACGTCGGGACAGCATCATGTTTTTCCGTCGTTTACGTAACTCGTCGCGAATAGGGCTGTGCGTTAATTACGTTGTCGTCGCAACCAATGTATTTGCGTCCTACAGCATGGAGCATGCGCAGTGGGCTACGTTTACGGCCGGCGCATTCGCAGTTTGTTCGGCGCGGGGGCGCGCTTAATTTAAATACAGCACGCCCCCCTCCTTCCTACTTTGAATTACGTGGCCTTATGCCGGCCCAATTTACGCTACGCCGCCGCAAATTACGGAGCAAGTGCTTTGAGAATACAGCACTTGCCCGTAAAAAGTGCGGAGGCGTAGCGTAAATGGGTTACGCCGGAAAGCCGCAAAGGTACGAGAATCTGGCCCAGAGGGTTCTTCTTTAATAAAAAGCCATATTTTAAAATTCTTGGAAAAGTGAAAAAAAAAAAAAAAAAAGACGTCTCGTTATTAGTTTCTTCTGCCCCTCCTTTGCGCGCTTCTCTCTGATGACGGGTGAAAAGTTAAGAGTACCAATTACAAGCGTTTCCTAATGGCACAAAATACTATCAAGACACTTAAATGCCTATTAACACCTTTTTAATGTAACTCCTTGCCGCGAAAACCCTGCTATTTCTCATCTGCCGAGCGCCATTAAACTGATATTAACAACAATTCCTTGACCTGCCTTGTGAATACATTAATAATACAATGTATAATTTTCTCTGATAATCTGCCGCGCTGCGTCTGTTTGAAAGTGTCGGACAGCGAGAAAAAAACAAAAAAAACCACGCGGATGCAAAAGTGGTATTTACTTTCAGTATAAAGGATATGCCCTTTTGGGGATGAGGATGTGAAGAAAAGACCGTGGTTATAATAGTTTTTTATTTCTTTTCATATAGTGCAGGGGTCTCCAAACTTTCTAAACAAAGGGCCCAATTACTGTCCTCCAGACTTTAAGGGGGCCGGACTGTGGGCATCAGGAGAACAAAATCCCCCATCATTGGTGTTATGGGACCCCATCATTGGTGTCATTGGGAGAAATGTTGCCCCATCACTGGGAGGAATTCTGCCCCGTCATTGGTGTCATTGGGAGGAATTCTGCCCCATCATTGGTGTTATTGGACTCCATCATTGGTGTCATTGGACTCCATCATTGGTGTCATTGGGAAAAAATTTGCCCCATCATTGGGAGGAATTCTGCCCTATCATTGGTGTCATTGGGGGAAATTCTGCCCCATCATTGGTGTCATTGGAAGGAATTCTGCCCCATCAATGGTGTCAATGGACCCCATCATTGGTGTTAGTGGACCCCTTCATTGGTGTTTTCGGGAGAAATTCTACCCCATCATTGGGAGGAATTCTGCCCCATAATTGGTGTTATTGGGAGGAATTCTGCACCATAATTGGTGTCATTGGAAGGAATTCTGCCCCATCATTGGTGTCAATGGACCCCATCATTGGTGTCAGTGGACCCCATCATTGGGAGAAATTTTGCCCCATCACTGGGAGGAATTCTGCCCCATCATTGGGAGGAATTCTGCCCCATCATTGGTGTCATTGGAAGGAATACTGCCCCATCATTGGTGTCAGTGGACCCCATCATTGGTGTCAGTGGACCCCATCATTGGTGTTTTCGGGAGAAATTCTGCCCCATCATTGGGAGGAATTCTGCCCTATCATTGGTGTTATTGGGAGGAATTCTGCACCATAATTGGTGTCATTGGAAGGAATTCTGCCCCATCATTGGTGTCAGTGGACCCCATCATTGGTGTCAGTGGACCCCATCATTGGTGTTTTCGGGAGAAATTCTGCCCCATCATTGGGAGGAATTCTGCCCTATCATTGGTGTTATTGGGAGGAATTCTGCACCATAATTGGTGTCATTGGAAGGAATTATGCCCCATCATTGGTGTCAGTGGACCCCATCATTGGTGTTTTCGGGAGAAATTCTGCCCCATCATTGGGAGGAATTCTGCCCTATCATTGGTGTTATTGGGAGGAATTCTGCACCATAATTGGTGTCATTGGAAGGAATTCTGCCCCATCATTGGTGTCAGTGGACCCCATCATTGGTGTAATTGGGAGAAATTTTGCCCCATCACTGGGAGGAATTGTGCCCCATCATTGGGAGGAATTCTGCCCTAACATTGGTGTCATTGGGAGGAATTCTGCCCCATCATTGGTGTCAGTGGACCCCATCATTGGTGTCATTGGGAGAAATTTTGCCCCATTACTGGGAGGAATTCTGCCCCATCATTGGGAGGAATTCTGCCCTATCATTGGTGTCATTGGGAGGAATACTGCCCCATCATTGCTGTCATTGGACCCCATCATTGGTGTCATTGGGAGAAATGTTGCCCCCATCACTGGGAGGAATTTTGCCCCATCATTGGGAGAAATTCTGCCCTATCATTGGTGTCATTGGGAGGAATTCTGCCCCATCATTGGTGTCATTGGGAGGAATTCTGCCCCATAATCGGTGTCATTGGAAGGAATTCTGCCCCATCATTGGTGTCATTGGAAGGAAGTCTGCCCCATCATTGGTGTCATTGGGAGGAATTATGCCCCATCATTGGTGTCATTGGGAGGAATTCGGCCCCATCATTGGTGCCAATGAATAAAAAAGCACCCCAAGGGCCGCATAAAATCAAGCAAAGGGCCACATCTGGCCCCCGGGCCGCATTTTGGAGTCCACTGATATAGTTGATTCGTACCAGGACAAAAAAAAAGAAACTGCCGCTTTATCAAGATTTAAAGATATAATTTTGGGATAGCTGCAGAGGCGCCCCTTAAGGCAGGGCAGCCATCACAACTTTTGGGGCCCCTTACACAGCTTAAGGCAGGGCCCCTCTGAAGCAGAGAACCCGGGGGGTGGGGGGTCCTCCTCTCTCCTGTCGCGAGATGATAAGCGTTGGGGGGGTTGTGGTAACGAAAGTGTCATCTCTTCTTTTCTATCTCCTGCCGCGAGATGATAAGCGGGACGGTTGGGGGGGGGGGGGGCTTGGTGCTGGCCAACAAAACAAGGTCAAGTCAAGTCCTCTCTTCTCTCTCCTGCCGGGGGGGGGGGGGGGGGAACCTTGCAGCGAGTTGCTAAAGGTGTGGGGGTCAGACGAAAAAAAAAAAAGAACGGGGGGGCCTGTAGCGAGTTTCTAAAGGTGGGGGGGGGGTTCCAACGGAATTCCGCTCAAGCTTGACTTGCATACACACTAGGGGTGCAATGGATCAAAAAACTCACGGTTCGGATCGTTCCTCGGATCAGGAGTCACGGATCGGATCATTTTTTCAGATCAGTAAAACAGAGGATGAAGTGGGATCCAGGAGGTGTTCTTTGCTTTGTTGCCAGGTGTAGCTCCTGATCCCATCCATAGATGACAATGTTGCTCCAGACATGACATGAAGTGTCATATATAAGGTGGTGATAATAATAATATTGGGGAGAGGTGTGCCCCTCCACCCTAGGACCCCCATCCCATGTAGTGTCATGCTCGGGCCCCCTCCTCTCATACAATGTACACGGACCGGACTCATCACATCACAACAATCTACAAACTTTCTACTTCCAGGACAGAGGCGGGAGGGAAAGATTTAGGAACGTGAGATCCCGCCTCCCCCCGGGCCTGATTGGTGGCTGCCATGGGAGTTGTAGTCCTGAACTCCACAGAAAACTTTACTGCTGCCGAGATCACTAATCTGTCCGCGGGATGGAGGAGAGTGGAGCGGGGTGCAGGGGGAGGAGGAGGCCGGGGGAGGACTGGCAGAGCGCAGATAGTGGCCGACCGCTCCGGAGCTAGGCCGAAGCCGCGGCCTTTTCCTGTGCCGATCCGAACAGGTCGACCCGTTCGGATCACGGATAGGTCACGATCCGTTGCACCACTAATACACACGGTCACACGAAAGTTCTGTGAACTTTCGACCATCAAGAACGCGGTGACGTACAACACTACCACGAGCCGAAAAAAATAAGTTTAATGCTTCCAAGCATGCGGCGTGTTGTTTCCGAGCATGCGTCGAAATTTTGCGCGTCGGAATTGCGACAGACGATCAAAATTTTCGGTATGTATTATTTCCGTCTGAAAATTTGAAAAACAGCTCTCAGTCTTTTGTTGGCTGGCAAAATTTGATGGGCACACTGGCAGCATTTGATGGCAGAGGAGCGACATTTGATGGCACAGTGGCAGCATTTGATGGGCTCACTGGCAGCATTTGATGGCACAGTGGCGGCATTTGATGGCACAGTGGTGGCGTTTGATGGGCACAGTGGCAGCTTTTGGTGGGCACAGTGGCAGCGTTTGATGGCACAGTGGCTGAGTTTGATGGCACAGTGGCAGCTTTTGATGGGCACAGTGGCCGCTTTTGATGGCACAGTGGCCGCTTTTGATGGCACAGTGGCCGCGTTTGATGGCACAGTGGCCGCGTTTGATGCCACAGTGGCTGCGTTTGATGGCACAGTGGCAGCGTTTGATGGCACAGTGGCCGCGTTTGATGCCACAGTGGCTGCGTTTGATGGCACAGTGGCAGCGTTTGATGGCACAGTGGCCGTGTTAGATGGCACAGTGGCCGTGTTTGACGGCACAGTGGCTGCATTTGATGGCACAGTGGCCGTGTTTGATGGCACAGTGGCTGCGTTTGATGGCACAGTGGCCGTGTTTGATGGCACAGTGGCTGTGTTTGATGGCACAGTTGCTGCGTTTGATGGCACAGTGGCCGTGTTTGATGGCACAGTGGCCGTGTTTGATGGCACAGTGGCTGTGTTTGATCACACAGTGGCTGCGTTTGATGGGCACAGTGGCTGCATTTGATGGCACAGTGGCTGTGTTTGATGGCACAGTGGCTGCGTTTGATGGCACAGTGGCCGTGTTTGATGGCACAGTGGCTGCGTTTGATGGCACAGTGGCCGTGTTTGATGGCACAGTGGCCGTGTTTGATGGCACAGTGGCTGTGTTTGATGGCACAGTGAGGCTGCAGTTGATGTTTTTTTTTTTTTTTTTTTTTTACATAATCTTTCAGAAATTCATTCATTTTTTTTAAAAAATTTTGGGCACCAGCCGCCACTGGTCTTCTCCAACACCATAGTTCAAAAGCATCAATTTTTCGGCATTCAGCCTTCAATCTGGTCCAACTTTTACAGCCATAGGTTACTACTGGGAATACCATAGCTTTGACTATACGCCACTTTTAATTAATAAACAATTAATAAATAACAATTAATAAATACATTCTTTTAATTTATTGGTGTTTTCTAATCTCTGGCCGGGGTTCATTTTTAAGTTACCTCGGACATCTGACAGCATCCATCGGTATCGTCCACCTTGCTTCCTGTTCCCTCCCCAGGAGCCGATTTCCTCCCCTCCATTCCAGTCCATTTGACAACATTCAATTTTCTTCCTCGCCGTCCAATTTGCAAAGGCAGAGAATGCAAATTGTTGAGACGCTGCCTTGGCTATCAACGCGGATCATAAACAAGCCGCCTGCCCAAAACAACAGCGGCACTTTTTTCGAAAAATGTCTCCCGTTACAAATGACCCTTTTCCCTCGGCGCGCGGAGACGGGGAAAATGTTAGTATTTGTCTGGAACGACCGCATTAATATTCGCCGAGCGAGAGCGGGCGATTCACTGCGCATTTGCCTGATTGCAGCCTATTCCACCGAAATTATAGGTAAGCTTAGGAAAATCATTCAAAAACAAAAAAAAACAAACAGATCACACAGAACTAAACAAACGCAGCTCGAGGGGGCGACGATTTCAAAAGATTTGGGGGACGTTTTTCTTTAATAACTTTTTTATACAAAGCGCTTCCTGTAATGATATATAGAGAGATTGTTTATATGACAGAAGATTGGGTAAGTGGAATTACCGGTAGATAGTAGAGCTTAACCCTTGCCTTGTTTGTTTTCCTGCAGGTTCTGTGCCTCTGCGTCCTTATGCAAAACTTCGGCAACGGCTCTATAGTAAGTACCCTATACCATTTTATCAATGCATGTTAATGTCTTTTTAATTAAAAAAATATAGAAACCCATTTCATTTTGGATAGCGTGAGGAAGGATTTAGTTCACACTGATCGGACACGAAAGTAGTACGACTTCTGATCCAACTTTGCCCTGCGATTTCATGTTGCGACTTCGATGAACGGGATCCGACTTTGAGTCTGGTATATATCGGAGGGAGAAGAACCAGGAGAAGAAGCAGAGAGAGAAGACCGGGGAGAAAAAGTGGAGGGAGAAGAACCGGGAGAAGAAGCGGAGGGAGAAGAAACTGGGGGAAGAAGCGGAAGGAGAAGAACAGTGAGAAGAAGCAAAGAGAGAAGATCGGGGAGAAGAAGTAGAGGGAGAAGAAACTGGGAGAAGATTTGGAGGGAAAAGAACAGTGAGAAGAAGCAAAGAGAGAAGACCGGGGAGAAGAAGTGGAAGGAGAAGACCGGGAAAAATAAGTGGAGGGAGAAGAACCTGGAAGAAGAAGCAGAGATAGAAGGACCAGGAGAAGAAGCGGAGGCAGAAGAACCTGGGAGAAGAAGCGGAGGGAGAAAAACCAGGAGCAGTGGAGGGAGAAAAACCTGGGAGAAGAAGTGGAGGGAAAAGAACAGTGAGAAGAAGCAGAGAGAGAGGACCATGGAGAAGAAGTGGAGGGAGAAGAACAGTGAGAAGAAGCAGAGAAAGAAGACCTGGGAGAAGAAGTGGAGGGAGAAGAACCTGGGAGAAGAAGCGAAGGGAGAAGAACCTGGGAGAAGAAGCGAAGGGAGAAGAACCTGGGAGCAAAAAGCGAAGGGAGAAGAACCTGGGAGAAGAAGTGAAGGGAGAAGAACCTGGGAGAAGAAGTGAAGGGAGAAGAACCTGGGAGAAAGGGAGTGAGAAGAACCAAGAGAAGAAGCGGAGGGAAAAGAACCTGGGAGAAGAAGCAGAGGGAAAAGAACCTGGGAGAAGAAGCGGAGGGAGAAGAACCTGGGAGAAATGGAGTGAGAAGAACCGAGAGAAGAAGCGGAGGGAAAAGAACCTGGGAGAAGAAGCGGAGGGAGAAGAACCTGGGAGAAAAAGCGGAGGGAGAAGAACCTGGGAGAAGAAATAGAGAGAGAAGAACCAGGAGAAGAAGTGGAGGGAGAAGAACTGGGAGAAGTGGACAGCTGCTGTACAGCGAAGTCAGAGTCAAAGTCAGAGTGTAAATTGGATGGACTGAGCTCTATGATGTTTGCACAGTTCTACAGGAAACAATTAATTTACTAACTAAATGTACTTGTTACCCGCAGCTGCTGGTAAAGGTGAAAAAAAACATACGAAGCGGGCGCACCCCGTTCTTATCAATCTGGCAAAAGACAAACATCAAATCCTCTCTATCCTCCACCGACAGACCAACCCGCCCAGCCGCTATGTTCCTCCTTCTGGAGTTTTTCCTTCTCTGCATGAATTAGTAAGTAAAATGCTGGTGGATTAAGAAAAAGCAAAGAAAAAAAATAATAAAGATTTTTTTAATTAGATAAATACATTAAAAAAAAAAGACTGTGTCCTTCCTGTCGCTCCTAGCAACCGTAATAATCATTAAAATTTACGTCTGGGAACGAGACGGAACGCCTGCCCTCTTTAAAAAAAAAAAATGTTGCCTTCGTTAGTTGAATGGATTCAGTTAAGCGGAAATCGGAGATCGGAATCTGTTCAAATTTAATTTGCGTTCGCTAGCGACAACGCCTTAAAAAAAAAAACCTGATTAATACTCACAATGAGGTTTAATGATAAGTTGAACGCGGAGGGTATCTGGCGGTGGTGATAAAGAACGGCGTCTCCCTGGAAAATAAGTGCAGTCTAATCATTATCTTTAATAGAAAATGTGACCGTAATTTTTATTATTTATATTTATGTTTTAAAGGGCAACAACACGTGTTTGTTTTGGATAAAACACGTTAACCCCTCTCTACCCAGCCTAGGTGTCCCTTTATCTGGGTCTTTGTACCTGGGGGGAAGGAAGGATTGCCTGATCATGTGACCACTGTGGTCACAAAACCTAGAGCTGAGTGTAATCTGAGACCTGAGTGGATGGAAAGGACACGCCCACTTCTACACAGGGAAGGGAAACATGCACAGCTGAGACTGTCATTCACCTGCTATGTACTGGGGAGGGGGTGGGAGCATCTCTGGTGTCTCTTAGAAGTGACTCATGCAGATAGCGGAGGGAGTAGCCACTGGATCAGGGGGTCTCAAACTGACGGCCGTCCAGCTGTTGCAAAACAGTCTCATGAGGCATTGCAGGGCATGAAAGTAACAAGCGTGACTCCCTTAGACATGATGGGACTTGAAGTTCCACAACAGCTGGAGGGCTGCCAGTTTGAGACCCTTGCACTAGATGCTTTGGATTGAGGCAAGTACACACTATAGAAGGGTATGCTTTGTTCATAATTATTTTCAGAGGTTTGCAACCACTTTAAAGCTCACCCACTTTGCCACTGCATATACATAGCTCCCAACTGTCCCTGATTTGGAGCAATGTCCCTCTGTCCCTCTTTTTTTGGGGGTTATGTCCCCTTTAAGGGATGTGGCAGGGGGCGTGACCTATGCCTACATATGTTTGCTAGTAGGCGTCCCTTATTCCTGTCTCAAAATGTTGGGAGGTATGCACATATGCATTACATGGGCAGCAAGTGCATAGCTCCCAACCTGATTTGGAGCAAAGTCCCTCTGTCCCTCTTTCCTCCTCATTTGTCCCTCATTTTGGTCTGATCTATATATTGTTGTATATAAAATGCACTTTCTATCTTTCAAAAAGTGTTTACCGTTTTATTATTTCTGCATTTGTAAATTTTAAAAGCCAATTTAAAGGAATAGTAGTGGTAAATTCTCTTTTAAGGGGGTGTGGCAGGGGGCGTGTCCTATGCCTAGATATGTTTGCTAGTAGGTGTCCCTCATTTCCATTTTTGGAAATGAGGGACACCTATTTCCAAATGTTGGGCCGAACGATGGATATTATCATACGACATCCCCGGCGTGTGCCAGGGACATTGGCGGTGCAGTTGTCATGACAGTGTCCTCTTGAAATCTTCAATCTCCAGAGTTGTAATCATTCAAGTCATCCCGGACGAACCCCCACCTGTGACTGGACAGTGAACTGAGAAGCAGCAGAGTGATGAGTTCACCATCCTGCGTGCGCCAGGGACATTGGCGGTGCAGTTGTCATGGCAGTGTCCTCTTGAAATCTTAAATCTCCATAGGGCCAGATTCAGGTAGTCCAGAGCATCTTTGCTCTGGAGTAACGCTTCTCATTTGCGTTGCGCTGCAGAAATTTTAGGAGCAAGTGCTGTCATTCACGAAGCACTTGCTCCTAAAGTTGCGGCAGCGCATCGCAAATGAGCCGGCGGAATTCAAATTGGGCGGGTACGGGGCATGTAGTATGCTAACTAAGCGCGATCCCGCCGCCAACGTACTGCGCATGCGTCGAGTGTCAAAACATCCCCGTGCGCATGCTCCAAAATCTGTGAATGAACGTCAATGACGTCACATTCCCATTCATGACCGTTTTACGCAAGCGACGTTTTTTTTTTTTTTCCCGACGCGATGACGATGCCTATACCTAACATAGGATACTCCAACCCCATGTAGGTATATCTATGCGCCGCGTATCCCGTCCGGAAACGTCGTATCGTCATTGCGTCGCGCCGGAATTCGATCATGAATTGCCGATTTCCGCTCATTAACATATTTTTTGAGCGTAAATCGGCGGGAACGCCCCCGGCGCCATTTTTAAGTTGAAGTAACGATGCGATGGCGAAACTCAGTTACGCTGCTCGCATCGGAACTTCAACCCGGCGTTTCTTGTTTTCTGGTTACAGAAATCAGAAACGCCGGCTCAAAGTCACAGTTAGGCTGGCGGATCACTCGATCCGCCAGCCTAACTGTTCGTGAATCTGGCCCATAGTCGTAATCTTTCAAGTCATCCCGGACAAGCCCCCACATGTGACTGGACATTAAACTGAGAAGCAGCACAGTGATAAGTTCACCATCTATCTGAACGATGGATATTATCATACGGCATCCCCAGCGTGTGCCAGGGACATGGGCAGTGCAGTTGTCATGACAGTGTCCTCTTGAAATCTTAAATCTCCAGAGTTGTAATCATTCAAGTCATCCCGGACGAGCCCCCACCTGTGACTGGACAGTGAACTGAGAAGCAGCAGAGTGATGAGTTCACCATCCTGCGTGTGCCAGGGACATTGGCGGTGCAGTTGTCATGGCAGTGTCCTCTTGAATTTCTAAATCTCCATAGTCGTAATCTTTCAAGTCATCCCGGACGAGCCCCCACCTGTGACTGGACAGTGAACTGAGAAGCAGCAGTGATGAGTTCACCATCCTGCTCTCTCGTCCTATTAGCATACTTCTTGTCAGCACATGAACTGATCTCTGTCATGGATATGCAATAAAGTCTGGCAGCTTACCTGTCTCCATGTGTTCATTAGAGGCCTGACTCTCTTCCTGGCGGTTTTATGATCTTCCTCCCTGTATGGCTCCACCCCAGGCCATCCCAGGAAGCCTATATTAACCACTGCACTGCTAGTCTGCTTTGTTGTTCAACCTTTGTTTGTAGCTTGAGTTCATGTCTGCAGTGTGCTAAGTTTACCTTCCTGTGTACCGATTTTGGCTCGTCTCTGACTACTCCTGCTTGCTGGTTTCGCTGACCTTTTGCCTGTCCCTCGGTTACCCTTGTCTGCCTGTTGCCCTGACCTTGGCTTACCCATCACTATCTCTTGTCCTGGTTGCTGCTTCCCCTCTCTCCCTGCGGAGCGAGACCTAGGGGACCCCAGGGGTCGCGACCTGGATCCAGCTGCAGCGAAGGCCATCCTCACCGCTAGAGGCCCTGGTAAACACCAAGCTGGGTCTTAGACTCCGCGCCCTGGGGAATCTTGGGCTCACGCTTCCTCTCTGATTGCAACAGTCGGCTATAGGTTTCACTACCCACTGGTGCATCCCTGACCCCAACGGGGTGCACTTGTCACCTGGCCCCAGGTGACCTGACAATCTCTTCATGCTGCATTAGACAGCAGTCCCGCCAGAAACACTTTGAATGTTTTTTTTTAATAGAAAAAGCAGCACAGTGATGAGTTTACCACCCTGCGTGTGCCAGGGGCATTGGCAGTGCAGTTGTCATGGCAGTGTCCTCTTGAAATCTTAAATTTCCAGAGTTGTAATCTTTCAAGTTATCCCGGACGAGCCCCCACCTGTGACTGGACAGTGAACTGAGAAGCAGCAGAGTGATAAGTTCGCCATCCTGCTCTCTCCTCCTATTAGCATGCTTCTTGTCACCACATGAACAATACTAGCCGCCACGGCAGTAAATATAGACAGACGTGCTGACATTAGCCGTCCCCCCATCCATTTTAGTGTTAGAAAAATGTGTTCGTTCTGGCGCGGTTTTTGACGTCGTCATCAGCCGGGTCCGAACGATGGATATTATCATACCACGTCCCCAGCGTGCGCCAGAAACATCGGCGGCGCCGTTGTCATGGCAGTGTCCCCTCGAAATCTTCCATTCCCTGAGCCGTCTGTTAATCTCCGGGCCGGGTTCCTGTGAGCTCCCCGAGCATTCCTCGGCCGCTGCCAGGCGGAGATAAGAATTGTATCCCCTGCGCAGATGTCTTCCCCGCAACTCCTCCATTCTCTCCGGCTTGGCACCTCACCCTATCACACGCCAACACACATGGCACCGGCCTGCTATCTGGTTACAGACGGATACCGAGACAGGCGGGAGATAATGAAGATATTTGTTCACGGGGCTGAAGGAGGCCAAGAAATATCAGCCTCTTCCAAATTATCTCTGGAAGGGGAGCGTATCAAGTGGGGAGGCCGCCGTTCCGTTATTAAAAGAACTGCGGGGCAAAATAAATAGAAAGACTTTAATTTTCGTTTATTTAATCTTTTTCGAGAGTCGTGAAATTATTTTAAAGTCAGCTAGTGAAATAACCCAAAGCTACATTTATAGTAAGCTAAAACAGGGATCGGAAATTTTTCCAGTCCTGAGCTACTAGCCAGGCCTTAAGAGTTACTCGCCACGAGTTACCCCACTAAACCCCTACCCTGCCCCGCCCCTAACTCCGCCCCTAAACACACCCTCGTCAATTATTTCATGAATTAAATGTTTTATGCATAATTAACTACTTACCTCCACTGTGCAGTTGGTTTTGCACAGACTGGCCCCCCCGGATCCTCCTCTTCTGGGGTCCCTCAGCGGCGCCCGCGGCTCCTCCTCTTCTCGAGTGCCCCAGTCGGAAAAGCGCTCTCTTTCGGTGGACACCTGTGCGGGCGCTCTCCCGAGTCCTGCTGCTGCGTCTATTGACACAGACAGCAGGACTCGGGCACCACCCCCCGGCGCCCACGTCATTGGATTTGATTGACAGCAGCAGGGGGCCAATAGCTGCGTTGCTATCAATTCATCCAATCAGGACAGGAGACACCGGCTAGAGCTGGTGTGCTCGTCCCCTGAGCGAGAAAGAACTGGTCCAGGTAAGAAAAATGGGGGGTCTGGGGGGCAGCTGCATGACAGAAGGTTTTTCACCTCAATGCATAGAATGCATTAAGGTGAAAAAGTCTCATCAGTGCAGCATATCAGTGCCCATTAGTGCAGTCTCATCAGTGCCCATCAGTGCAGCATATCAGTACCCATCAATGCAGCATATCAGTGCTGCCTCATCAGTGCCCATTAGTGCAGCATCATCAGTGCCCATTATTGCAGCCTATTAGTGCATATCAGCGCAGCATATCAATGCAGTCTCATCAGTGCCTATCAGTGCAGCCTTATCAGTGCCCATCAGTGCAGCATATCAGTTCTGCCTCATTAGTGCCTCATACATGCAGCATATCAATGCAATCCCATCAGTGCAGCATATCAGAGCCCATTAGTGCAGTCTCATCAATGCCCATCAGTGCAGCATATCAGTGCCCATTAGTGCAACAAATCAGTGCTTCCTCATCAGTGCCCATCCATGCAGCCTATCAGTGTCTATTAGTGCCCATTAATGCAGCCCCATCAGTGCCCATCAATTCAGCCTCATACATGCGCAGGGGCAGCAACCTGATTCCCCATATTGCCATATACTGTATTTATAATAAAACATCGGAGGCCATACTCTATGGCCAGCCAATCAAACAGGACGTGGTAAGTGTGTGGTTGGACAGAATTCAGTCACGTGATATCACCATTGTCCAATTTCCTGTTAATGGACCAATCACTACAACAAACAAAAGTCCTTCCTGGTTCAAAGTGAATCAAACCAGGAAGTACCAACAGCAGCACATGGCAAACAACCTGCCAAAAAGTCTGCCAAAATGAGGTCATTCAATCATGTGACTGTCATGTGACTTGTTAATGTCATACTAAGTTTAATATAGCAGAATATATCCATTTGCGGAACCTTCATTCTGCTCTTCATTTTTATCCTAGACACCCATTCCTAACCCCTCTAGTAACTTTATTTTTTCCACTGCAGATCTTTAGACCTGCAAAGGGTGGACCGTTTGTTGAAACATTCAGCATTTTTTATGATTTGCTGGATATTTTTCAGTTTGAAGCTACAATAACATTTAAGGTGTGCTAAAGTGGCCACACAAGTGATAACATGTGTTGAGGAGTTCTGGAGGAGAGCATGGGAGGAGGTGATGAGGGAGCTAGAAAGCAGGAGGTCTTAAGAGCAGCAGGCGGTTTGGATAATGAGAAAGAAAAGAGCAGGAGGTCTCGGGGGGGAACAAAGAGAACAGTTTGGGTGATATTTTGAGATCCTAAAGGCAGACAGAGTAGTAGAAAGTCGGACAGATTAGGGTAAGGAGTTCCAGAGGATTGGAGAGGCTTTGGAGAAGTTCTGGAGGAGACCATGGAATGAGGTAATGAGTAAGCTAGAGAGCAGGAGATCTTGTGAAGAGCAATAAAGATGGTTTGGGTGATATTTTAGGATCCCAAAGGCACACAGACAAGGAGAAGCTGAACAGATTGGAGTAGAAATTTCCAGAGAATGGGAGAGGCACTGGAGAAGTCCTGAAGGAAACTGTGGGAGGAGATGGTGAGGAAGCTAGAGAGCAGGAGGCCTTGGGAGGAACAGACAGCTTGGGTGATTTTTGAGATCCTAAAAGCAGATTGAGGTAGGTAGTTCCAGAGGATCTAAGAGGCTCTGGATAGTCCTTGAGGAGAAAATGTGAGGAGGTAATGAGAGAGCTAGAGAACAGGCGGTCTTAAGAAGGCCTTTTGGGTGAGATTTTGAGATCCTAAAAGCAAACAGAGAAAGAGAAAGCCGGAAAGGTTGGGGTATAGAGTTCTAGTGGATGGAAGAGGCTCTGGAGAAGTCCTGAAGGAGACCATGGAAGGAGGTAGTGACTGAGCTAGAGAGCAAGAGGTCCTTGGGAGGAGTGGAGATGGTGGTTTGGGTGATATCTTGAGGAGATCCTGAAGGCAAACAGAGTAGGAGAAAGCCCGAAAGATGAGGGTAGGGAGTTCTAGAATGGGAAAGGCTCTGGAGGACTCCTAGAGGAGATTGTGGAGGGAGGTGATGAGGTTGCTGGAGAGTGATGAGGCCAGTTTGGGTAGTATTTTTGGGGTGGAGAAGGCAATTTAAGTAATATCTTAAGATCCTAAAGGCGAACAGAGAAGGAGAAAGACAGACAGATTAAGGTAGGAGGTTCTAGAATGGAAGAGGCTCTGGAGGAGTCCTGGAGGAGAACATGGAAGAAGGTGATGACTGATCTAGACAGTAAAAGGTCTTGAAAGGAATGGAGAAGGCGATTTGGGTAAAATCTTGAGATCCTAAATGCAAACAGAAAAGGAAACAGCCAGACAGATTAGGGTAGGGAGTTCTAGAATGGAAGAGGCTCTGGAGGAGTCCTGGAGGAGAACATGACAGGGGATAATGAGATTGCTGGAAAGTAATGAGGTTGGTTTGTGGTATTTTTATAGAAGAGATGGGTGATGTAGTTCTGGGCTGAGATGTGGTTAGTATTTAGAATGCAATACGTAACATGTTTGGACACCAGAGAAGAGGGGTTGGCAGAGAATGAAACTTAGAGGTTGGTGAGGTGGATGAGGTAAATTAGCAGCATTTAAGATAGACTGAAAAGTGGATGGTCTTTGTAGACCTGAAGGAGACCATGGGAGGAATTAGTGAGTAGTGACTGAGCTAGAGAGCAAGAGGAGTAAAGATGGTGGTTTGGGTGATATCTTGAGGAGAGCCTGAAGGCAAACAGAGAAGAAGAAAGCCGGAAAGATTAGTGTAGGGAGTTCTAGAATGGGAGAAGCTCTGGAGGACTCCAAGAGGAGATTATAGAGGGAGGTGATGAGGTTGCTGGAGAGTGATGAGGCCAGTTTGGGTAGTATTTTTTGGAGTGGAGAAGGCGATTTAAGTAATATCTTAAGATCCTAAAGGCGAACAGAGAAGGAGAAAGCCAGACAGATTAGGGTAGGAGGTTGTAGAATAAAAGAGGCTCTGGAGGAGTCCTGGAGGAGAACATGGGAGGAGGTAATGACTGAGATAAAGAGCAGAAGGTCCTTGGGAGGAGTGGAGATGGTGGTTTGGGTGATATCTTGAGGAGAGCCTGAAGGCAAATCGAGAAGGAGAAAGCCGCAAAGATTAGTGTAGGGAGTCCTAGAATGGGAGAAGCTCTGGAGGACTCCAAGAGGAGATCATAGAGGGAGGTGATGAGGTTGCTGGAGAGTGATGAGTCCAGTTTGGGTAGTATTTTTTGGAGTGGAGAAGGCGATTTAAGTAATATCTTAAGATCCTAAAGGCGAACAGAGAAGGAGAAAGCCAGACAGATTAAGGTAGGAGGTTCTAGAATGGAAGAGGGTCTGGAGGACTCCAAGAGGAGATCATAGAGGGAGGTGATGAGGTTGCTGGAGAGTGATGAGGCCAGTTTGGGTAGTATTTTTTGGAGTGGAGAAGGCGATTTAAGTAATATCTTAAGATCCTAATGGCGAACAGAGAAGGAGAAAGCCAGACAGATTAGGGTAGAAGGTTGTAGAATAAAAGAGGCTCTGGAGGAGTCCCGGAGGAGAACATGGGAGGAGGTAATGACTGAGATAAAGAGCAGAAGGTCCTTGGGAGGAGTGGAGATGGTGGTTTGGGTGATATCTTGAGGAGAGCCTGAAGGCAAACCGAGAAGGAGAAAGCCGCAAAGATTAGTGTAGGGAGTCCTAGAATGGGAGAAGCTCTGGAGGACTCCAAGAGGAGATCATAGAGGGAGGTGATGAGGTTGCTGGAGAGTGATGAGTCCAGTTTGGGTAGTATTTTTTGGAGTGGAGAAGGCGATTTAAGTAATATCTTAAGATCCTAAAGGCGAACAGAGAAGGAGAAAGCCAGACAGATTAAGGTAGGAGGTTGTAGAATGAAAGAGGCTCTGGAGGAGTCCTGGAGGAGATTGTGGAAGCCTCCACTGGAAGGAGGTAATGACTGAGATAGAGAGCAGAAGGTCCTTGGGAGGAGTGGAGATGGTAGTTTGGGTGATATCTTGAGGAGAGCCTGAAAGCAAACAGAGAAGGAGAAAGCCGGAAAGATTAGTGTAGGGAGTTCTAGAATGGGAGAAGCTCTGGAGGACTCCAAGAGGAGATCATAGAGGGAGGTGATGAGGTTGCTGGAGAGTGATGAGGTCAGTTTGGGTGATATGTTTGCTAACAGTAGAGAAGGCGATTTAAGCAAAATCTTAAGATCCTAAAGGCGAACAGAGAAGGAGAAAGCCAGACAGATTAAGGTAGGAGGTTCTAGAATGGAAGAGGCTCTGGAGGACTGATCATAGAGGGAGGTGATGAGGTTGCTGGAAAGTGATGAGGTCAGTTAGGGTGATATTTTTGGTAAGAGTGGAGAAGCGATTTAAGTAATATCTTAAGATCCTAAAAGCAAACAGAGAAGGGAAGGAGAAAGCCAGATAGATTAGGGTAGGAAGTTCTAGAATGGGAGAGGCTCTGGAGGAGTCCTGGAGGAGATTATGGAAGGAGGTGATGACTGAGCTAGAGAGTAAGAGGTCTTGAGAGGAGTAGAGAAGTGGATGGTCTTTGTAGATCCCAAGGATGAGATTCCAGTAGTCAAGGTGTGAGTTGACTAGGCAGTGGTGGGGTCATCGGTTACGAAGGAGCATATATTGGAGATAGCATTTTGGGATTGGAAACGCCGGGTTTTCAAGGGGTCATTTATACAACCAGAAAGATATTCCTCAGAAACATTGAGCTTGAGGTTTCTCTTCTCCTCAATACATCCAAGGGATTTAGGCTGCGCCAGAACAGAGGAGAATCACAAAGAGCTCCATGCCCTAGTGGCCCTCACGCCCCGCAGAGCCCCGGGATCTCTAACCGCTTGCTGACCTGGAATTGGAAGCGTTCAGAAGTCTTCATCTGATTTAGTGTAAATGTTTTGTGGATACGTTATATAACACACCTCCGTCTTTTACATCGGCAGACTCCTGACCTCGTACTTGTTACTGCAGCAGGAGAATCAGAGGCTGTTGTGTAACAGAAAATGCATGTCCTAAATTCTCTGCTCCTTTGCCTGATTTAACCCCGGACCTGGTTTCATTTTGGAAGGAATTTAAAGCGGACCCGACATCAGCTATATCTGTTCCTGATAAGTGCATGCATGCTAAGTAATAGGTCATTGTAACACTTTATTATTTATTGATGTATTTATTGCTTCTCACAGTACTTCCCCTTGCCAATGCCTCCATCTGCTTCTCTCTCCAGAAGAATGGAGCCATCTTTGTTCAGGCATGCTCCAGGCTCACCATCTAATCCCTGGACTAATATTCATCCACCTACATGGTACAGTCATGTAAATCCCCCCCCCCCCCCCCATAGCTTTGAATGGTCCAGTTTACCCATTTAGTGCTCACACAGCCAGGCACACGCTAATTTCTTCTCTCTCACCTGCTTAAATAAACAGTCTAGGGCAGGGGTGTCAAACTCAATTTCATAGTGGGCCGCATCAGCATTATGGTTGCCCTCAAAAGGGCCGGTTGTATCTGTAAGATTAGATGTCCAGCGCATCCCCTCCCCTTACATTAGATGACAAGAGCCCCCCCACCATCAGAAGTTGAGTCCCCCTCTCTCCCTTACATCACTGTGCACCCCCCGTTCCTTATGCTGCTGCTGGGAAGAAGTTGGATGCATTGCTTGAAAGCATAAAGTAAGGGTCTGGAGGATGACTGGAGAGGTACGAGGGCCACATGAAATGGCCTGGAGGGCCGCATCCGGCCCGCGGGCCTTGTGTTTGCCACCTCTGGTCTAGGGGTATCTTTTGTAATTATTTTGTTGCTGAGGATAACTTGTATAGGTATCTGGGAGGCATTGGATACCCCAAAGAAACGGAAGTAACTTCTAGCCTCACTTTCCTTTTTTCGTGACATGTGACGCAACACATTGGGGTGGAGCCTTAATTAATATTTGCTTTTCTAACACTGAACCACCTCTCAGCCAATCAGGAGGCGTGGTTCTCAATACCGGTCACCTGATTGGCTGAAGGCAGAGACGATCCCATTGGCCGCCTAGCAGAACAGGAAGAAAAGACGCAGGGAGGACACAGGAGCCATTGCCTGACCCGCGCTGTCCGTCCCACAGCTCGTCGCCTTCACCGGCTGCCTGACCCGCCACCACGATGGGGTTAGTGCTGGGCAGGCACAGTGGCTGCATATTGTGTTCACAGTTGGCTGCATTTGCTGGACACAGCTAACTGCATATGATGGGCACAGTTGGCTACATATGCAGGGGTACAGTGGCTGCATATGATGGACACAGTTGGTTGCATTTGCTGGGCACAGTTGGCTGCATATGATAGGCACAGTTTGCTGCATTTTCTGGACACAATCTGCCTCCATATGATGGGCACAGTTGGCTGCATTTTCTGGGCACAGTTGGCTGCATATGATGGGCACAGTTGGCTGCATTTTCTGGGCACAATCTGCCTCCATATGATGGGCACAGTTGGCTGCATTTGATGGGCACAATTGGCTGCATACGATGGGCACAGCGGCTGCATATAATGAGCACAGTGGCTGCATATGATGGGCACAGAGGTTGCATATGATGGGCACAAATGGCTGCATTGGATGGGCACAGTGGCTGCATTAACTGGACACAATCGGCTGCATATGATGGGCACAGTGGCTGCATTTGATGGGCACAGAGTCTGCATTTGATGGGCACAGTTGGCTGCATATGATGGGCACAGTTGGCTACATATGATGGGCACAGTTGGCTGCATATGATGGGCACAGCGGCTGCATATGATGGACACAGTGGCTGCATATGGTGGGCACAGAGGCTGCAAATGATAGACACAGTGGATGCATATGGTGGGCACAGAGGCTGCAAATGATAGACACAGTTGGCTACATATGATGGGCACAGTTGGCTGCATATGATGGGCACAGTGGCTGCATATGATGGGCACAGTGGCTGCATATGATGGGCACAGTGGCTGCATATGATGGGCAAAGTTGGCTGCATTTGCTGGGCACAGTGGCTGCATATGATGGGCACAGTGGCTGCATATGATGTTTTTGTTTCAGTATTTTGAGCACTCAAAAATGTTGAGCACCAGCCGCCACTGCTCCATGCTATGGGCTGCCAGGGACCATGTGATCTGCCCTGCCCAGGCATTAGGTCATGTGGGATAGCTGTGGGATCAGCAGTTCTTTTTTGCCAAGAAAGAGGGAAACATTTTTTATTTCAAATATAAATATGATTTTCTAATGCAGTCAGGCCCCCCAGTTGACACATATGAAGTGTTCATTTTAATGACAGGTCCTCTTCATAACAGCCAGTTCTCGCCTAGATGCACTCTTCTGAAAGAAAAGAATGGATCTCGCAGGTCACTGTGCCTGGACTAACCCGAAGGCGGTAAGTGGAATTTTCCGGGCCGTGTGACATTTCTGCAGATGAACACCTCGCTGTTCTGCGGTGAAAGCTCGGCAGGATTATTTCTATCTTTTTTTTTTTTTTTTTTTTTCGTTTTGCATTATTGTCCTCCTGGAAGATTGATCCGCGGCGATGAGAAAGCCGCACATAATCTTTTAAGTTTTTCTCCGGTTAAATCTTGACTGTCTTCACCTCGATGTACTTTGAATTACTTTCCAACTTCATAAAAAACAGATTTTCCCTGCAGAGCGAAATGGCGGGACACCCACTGCTGGCCGTACTTCCATTACAGCGGTAATATTTACCGGGAGTAGAAATGTTCTGCTCGGGAGAAAAAAAAATGAAAAAAAAAAAAAATGAAAAGATTTACTTTCAGAACAAAGTTTGCAAAATAACTACATTTTCTCTCTGTACGTTCGCAGCACTTCTAAGATTTTAGGCGTTGGGATATTATAAAATGCATAGATGACGTTACGTCCTTGGAGTTGCATCGACCACTTGACCACCGGGCCTATTTTGGCACGTCTCTCCTTCATGTAAAAAAAATCACAATTTTTTTGCTAGAAAATTAATCAGAACCCCCAAACATTATATCATTTTTTAGCAGACACCCCAGGGAATAAAACGGCGGTCATTGCTACTTTTTTCTCTCGCTCTGTATTTGCGCAATCATTTTTCAAACGCATTTTTTGAGGGAAAAAAACGGTTTCATGAATTAAAAAATAACAAAACAGTAAAGTTAGCCCCAATTTTTTTGTATAATGTGAAAGATGATGTTACGCCGAGTAAATAGATACCTAACATGTCACGCTTTAAAATTGCGCACACTCATGGAATGGTGTACTTAAAAATCTCCATAGGCGACGCTTAATTTTTTTTTACAGGTTACTATTTTCGAGTTACAGAGGAGGTCTAGTGCTAGAATTGTTGCACACGCTCTAACGCACGCGACGACACCTCACATGTGGGTTTTAAACGTTGTTTACATATGTGGGCGGGACTTGCGTGCGTGTTCGCTTCTGAGCGCGAGCTACCGGGGACAGAGGCGTTTTAAAAATGTTTTTTTTTTTATTTTATCTTTATTTTACTTAAGGGGCCAGATTCTCAGAAGAGATACAATGGTGTATCTCCAGATACGCCGTCGTATCTCTGTTTCTGATCCCTCCTATCTATGCGACCAATTCTTAGAATCAGTTACGCATAGATTTGGCGTAGATCCGACTGGCTTAAGTCACTTACAACGTCGGATCTAAGTTGCAATGTTACGCTTGGCCGCTAGGTGGCGTTCCCGTCGATTTCTGCGTCGAATATGCAAATGAGCCTGATACGCCAATTCCCGAACGTATTTGCGCGCCGTCGGCGTAGTTTACGTAATTTGAGTAAGTGTAAGGTTACCCCTGCTATATGAGGGGTAACCTTGCGTAGGTCCGGCGTACACCATGTTAAGTATGGACGTCGGGACAGAGTCGTGTTTTTCCGTCGTTTACGTAACTCGTCGCAAATAGGGCTGTGCGTTAATTACGTTGATATCTAAATCAATGTATTTGCGGCGTACTATGGAGCATGCGCAGTGGGCTACGTTTATGGCCGGCGCATGCGCAGTTCGTTCGGTGTGGGGGCGCGCTTAATTTAAATACAGCACGCCCACCCCCTTCCTACTTAGAATTACGCGGCCTTACGCCGGCCCATTTACGCTACGCCGCCGCAAATTATGGAGAGAATACAGCACTTGCCCGTAAAAAGTGTGGAGGCGTAGCGTAAATGGTATACGCCGAAAAAACTGATAACTACGAGAATCTGGCCCAATGTTTTTATTTTTACACTTTTTTTTTATTTATTTTTTTTTTTTTTATCACTTTTATTCCTATTACAAACATCCCTTGTAATAGGAATCACTGTGACAGGTCCGCTTTATGGAGAGATGTGGGGTCAATAAGACCTCACATCTCTCCTCCAGGCTTACAAGCATGAGATCGTGAAAAAAAAAAAAACAATCTCATGACCGACAGCCGCAATTGCGGCTTTGTTTACTTCCGTGTACCGGGCGTGATGTCATCACGTCGTGCCCGGGCCTCCGACGGTCATAGAGATGACTGGTGACCATCTGGTCACCAGTCATCTCTATGCTTCCCAGAAAACGCTGGCCGATGGCACGGGAGAGCCCGGAGAAGCACCGGATGGTGGCGGGAGGGGGGGGGGGGAGTCCATCTGGTCACCAGTCATCTCTATGCTTCCCAGAAAACGCCGGCCGATGGCACAGGAGAGCCCGGAGAAGCACCGGATGGTGGCGGGGAGGGGGGGGGGGAGTCCATCTGGTCACCAGTCATCTCTATGCTTCCCAGAAAACGCCGGCCGATGGCACAGGAGAGCCCGGAGAAGCACCGGATGGTGGCGGGAGGGGGGGGGGGGAGTCCATCTGGTCACCAGTCATCTCTATGCTTCCCAGAAAACGCCGGCCGATGGCACAGGAGAGCCCGGAGAAGCACCGGATGGTGGCGGGAGGGGGGGGGGGAGTCCCCTCCCGCTGCCTATAAGAACGTTCAAGTGGCGGAACTGTCGATTTGATTGTTCTTATCGCCCAGAGAATCGGCGGCTGAAGATGGTGATATCTGAATGATGCCTGTAGCTGCCCCCATCATTCAGATATCACCGCACAAAGTCGAGGACGTCCATGGACTACCTCGGTCGTCAAGTGGTTAAAGCAGGACTCCAGACAAAAATAACAACATAAACATAAATGGCCCACTGAGAGATAAAAAAAAAGATAGGAAAAATAATTAAAACAACTTTTGCTGCAATATTTACCCTCAAAACAGAGATTTCCCAGTACCGTTTTCTGCCACTAGAGGTCCTCAGTATGATAACCAGCATCATTCAGGTCATCCTGGACCAGCCCCCAACCTGCAACTGGACGGTCAACTGAGAAGTGATGAGCTTCACCTCTTTGTCACTCTCCTCCTATTGCCAATCGATCTCCTTGTACTGTTTCTACCGCTCCAACTTCAGCCCTGCTGTACAGGGAATGCGGGAGGGGGATACCAAGTTAGATTCAGTAGACATGTGCAATTCATTTAGTTCCAAAAATTTTTTTTTAACAAATTTGGACAAATTCCTTAATTCGAAGATATCCAAACTAACGAAAACCCGTTTAAAGAACTTTTCCGATTGTTCGTAAATTCTAAGATTCGTAGATTAAAATTTTCTTAAATTCTAAGATTCATAAATTCTAAGATTCGTAAGTTCGTAAAAATTTGTAAATTCAAAGATTCGTAAAATTCGAAGATTCGTAAAAATTTGAAGATTCGTAAATGTGTGTAAATTTGAAGATTCGTAAATTGGTAAATTCAAAGATTCATACATTCGTAAAAATTCGTAAATTTGTAGATTCGTAAATTCAAAGATTCGTAAATTTGTAGATTCGTAAATTCAAAGGCCTCGTACACACGAGGGGATATGTCCGCTGAAAACGGTCCGATGGACCGTTTCAGCAGACATCTCCGATCGTGTGTATGGGCTAGCGGACAGATTTGTCCACCCAACAGATTTCAAAGCATGCTTTGAAATCTATCCGGTGGGAATCTGTCCGCCCGACATGTCTGCTGGTTAGTACACTTACCAGCAGACATGTCGTCCCGCACCGCCGCCGCGCCGCCGCCGAATGGATTCGGCGCATGCGCGGAAGTGTTTTACTTCCTGGTGCGGTGACGTGGCGGTGACGTGGCGGCGTCAATGTCACCGCCGCGTCACCGACACGTCACCGCGCCGTCCGCCGGCGGGGAATTTGATCCGATGGTGTGTACACGCCATCGGATCAAACTCCAGATCGGACATATCCGATGGAAATGGTCCGCGGACCGTTTTCATCGGATATGTCCGATTGTGTGTACGAGGCCAAAGATTCGTAAATTTGTAGATTCGTAAATTCAAAGATTCGTAAATTTGCAGATTCGTAAATTCATAGATTTCCTAAATTCAAAGATTCGTAAATTCAAAGATCCGTAAATTCAAAGATTCGTAAATTCAAAGATTCGTAAATTCAAAGATTCGTAAATTCGAACATTCGTAAATTCGAACATTCGTAAATTCGTAAAGATCCGTAAATTCGAACATTCGTAAATTTGTGTCAATTCGGAGATTCGTAAACTCAAAGATTCGTAAATTCCCAAATTCAAAGATTCACAAATTCGTAAAAATTTGAAGATTTGTAAATTCATAAATTCGAAGATTCGTAATTTCGAAGATTCGTAAATTCGAAGATTTGTAAATTCGAAGATTTGTAAATTCTTACATTTTGTAAATTCTTACATTTTGTAAATTCTTACATTTCGTAAATTCAAAGATTCGTAAATTCATAAATTTTGTAAATTCGAAGATTCGTAAAAATTCAAAGATTCAAAAACCTTAAAATTTGAAAATAATAGCTAACTTATAATAACTTACCTAATAAATAACTAATAAATGATAGGTATTGGAACTTCCTTTCAATTTTGGCTGTTGGTGAACGTAACGAATACAAATTTATCCAAAGTTACAAATTATCCAATATAATGAATGCTGCATCTAAACTAATGGAATGTAACAAATTAATAATAATAAATAACAATAATAATAATAAAAACTGTTTTTATTATTATTATTATTATTATTATTATTATTATTATAGTCACTCTTCTGACAATTTTTTGTTTGTAAAAAGGGGAGGAGTCACTGTTTTTTCTCATTCATGTGTGTATAGTGGAGGAGTCACTGCTCCAAATAATTTATGTATGTAAAGGAGGAGTCACTTTTCCAAGTAGTTTGTGTATGTAAAGGGGAGGAGCCACTGCTCCAAATTATTTGTGTATGTAAAGAAGGAGGAGTCACTGCTCCAAATTATTTGTGTATGTTAAGGGGGAGGAGTCACTACACCAAATAGTTTGTGTATGTAAAGGGGAGGAGTCACTGCTCCAAATAATTTGTGTCTGTAAAGAAGGAGGAGTCACTGCTCCAAATAGTTTGAGTATGTAAAGGGGAGGAGTCACTGCTACAAATAGTTTGTGTATGTAAAGAGGAGGAGTCACTGCTCCAAATAGTTTGTGTATGTAAAGGGGAGGAGTCACTGCTCCAAATAGTTTGTGTATGTAAAGGGGAGGAGTCACTGCTCCAAATAGTTGGTGTATGTAAAGGGGAGGAGTCACTGCTCCAAATAGTTTGTGTATGTAAAGGGGAGGAGTCACTGCTCCAAATAAGTAGTGTCTGTAAAGAAGGAGGAGTCACTGCTCCAAATAGTTTGTGTATGTAAAGGGGAGGAGTCACTGCTCCAAATAGTTGGTGTATGTAAAGGGGAGGAGTCACTGCTCCAAACAGTTTGTGTATGTAAAGGGGAGGAGTCACTGCTCCAAATAAGTTGTGTCTGTAAAGAAGGAGGAGTCACTGCTCCAAATAGTTTGTGTATGTAAAGGGGAGGAGTCACTGCTCCAAATAGTTTGTGTATGTAAAGAGGAGGAGTCACTGCTCCAAATAGTTTGTGTATGTAAAGAGGAGGAGTCACTGCTCCAAATAGTTTGTGTATGTAAAGGGGAGGAGTCACTGCTCCTGCTCTCTGAAGCAGAGAAAAATCAGGTCCGGACCAGGCTGTGCTGTGTGACAGAGCTGTGTAAACCTCAGGACTGGATTCTCATATATGTATTTAGCCTTTTTTTTCCGGAGTTCACCTTTATCTGACTCAAATATTATACTTTACACTAAAGTTCTGCATCCCCCAGCTCAGGAAAACGCTCTCATTTTACAAAACCCTTATGCAGACAGACGTAAGACCTGATAGGAAGGAATGTTGTTGACTGAAGAGCTTGCCATCTAATGCTGGGGTTGCGCAGGAGGAAAGTAATATGGCGCGCTCCCTGCTGTGCGGGCGAATGTGCAGGGGCAGGTGGGTAATCTCAGCCAGCCGTGTTGTGGGAGAGGGCTCTTGTTTACTCGGGGGGGGGGGGGGGGAATGTACGATCGGTATGTCCGTTCTGCCCACCGGGTGGGCTGTGTGAGGACCCCCTACCGGCACATCACAGGGCATTGGCGGGGCATGAATATTTCAGCCATGTGTGAATATATGTGGGCACAGGCGGCTCAGTACGCAAGACGTGAAATTTCAATCGTTCAGAATTATTATTATTAAAGCTGGACTCCAGGCACACATAAATATGGCTCCATAATCATTAATACAAGCCGTGTATGGACCTGGATGTGACGTACTATCAGCCTCCGGCAGTCTACTGTGCAGCAGAGCCTGGAGAGGTGGAGAGGGAAGCAGCACAAGGAGCCAATAACATGTGCTGCAGTACAAGGAGCATGCTGATGGGAGGAAAGAGAAGAGTGACAGAGAGATGAGCTCATCAGTGTGCTGCTTTATTACCACTATCGAGTCATAGGCTGTAAGAGAAAGGGAAACTGCAGCAGAGAAAAAGCAGGTCTCCTCCTCTGCAATGCTGACAGGACGTGGATCTCTGTGTTTACACACAGACTTCCACGTCCCTGGCTCTGTAAATGCCAATCGCGGGTACCTGGTGGACATCGCGGCTGCCAGGCACATGCATCAGCAGTATCAATATAAAGATTGAGGGGTGAGGGAGGGGCATCAGCACCTGCGTGACACGGCTTTTCCTCGATGCGCTCCCACGGCGGCACGCAATGCGGAAGTAAACAGGAGGACGTCCAGCCAGGGACGCCCTCCCGGCAGATAGGCGCCACGCTGTAGACGTCTTTCGTCTATAGTGCGGGCGCCAAGGGGTTAGAAAGTAATTATAATATTACATTATTATTATTAGGCATGGGTGGACAAGTAGGGAAAGCCACTTATTCCAAAATAGAATCAGAGATATTAAGATGTTACTTAGACTTTGGGCCTGGAGAGTGGCAGGAATATTGGGGTGGCAGGGTAACAACAGCAGTACTCATGGGTGTGCACGTGTAGGATGAGCCACTCATTCCAAAAATTGTTCTCAGTTTGGGCTTGGGGGGGGGGGGTTGAAGGAACTTGGGGTGGCAAGGTAACAACAGCAGTAGGCATTGGTGGACAAGTAGGTTGAGCAACCTCTGGAAGAGGAGAAGGAGGCGGAAGGGGAGCACTCTGGCGCTTCAGCGCCCCCCCCCCCCCCCCACCTCTGTGGCGCCTGGGTGCGCTGCACCCCGTGCACCTGCCCAGGATCGGCCCTGGACAGCAAGATAACGTTTAGAGGGTTGGACCTGGCAGATGGCAGGAGAAGGATGCCAAGATGGCGATGTGAACCACTTCTTCCCCAAAAAGATTTGTAGCAGACACAGAAAGTCGGGGGGCCTGGCGAGGAAAACTGAACTGCCAAAAAAAATCCCGACTTGGCTGAGGACATCGTGTTTTTAGGCCCCTCTGAGTTCTCTACTGACAATTTTTTTATTCCGGTTTCTAAGTCCTACCCCGTGTATCCAGTCATTAGCATGCTGGTTTTTATTTTCCGTTCTACTTTATTAAATCTTATTAATATAAGGAAAGTAATTATTATGTGCCTCTCTTTGTTTAGAGCCGGGGGGGGGGGGTGGGGGAACGCGGCGGTGTCATTAACGGTCACCTGACTCATTAATATAATTGATTGCCTGGCTGGATCCAGCAAGGCGTCGCGATGGGGAAGCTCAATACAGATTTTATTTACTTAAGAACGCAAAGTCTGCGCAGACGCCGCGCGGGGAGAGAGCGGAGAGAGCACTGAGAATACTGTATTTTATTGCACAGATATGAACCAAGGGTGCAGGGTAGTCTATGGCAGATGCCATTTGTCGAATGTTGAGTCAAACCTTTAACTTGCTACAATGATAAAAAAATTACCATCTGATCACTGTGAGAAGAGGAGACTGAGGAAATGCTTTCTTCTGCCTGCAGCAGACTGATGACATCATCTCAGCCTAGGCAAAGTCCCTAACCATGTAAATCCTGTACGGTTTCTGGCTGTGTTCACACATGTCTTACGCAGATTAGTCCTTGATGCAGCCGCTCACGTTGTGACTTGCTACAAAGTTATAAAGTACAGTCTGATTACTGGAGGGAGAGGAGACTCAGGAAATGCTTCTTCTTGCCTGCAGCAGGCAGATGACATCATCTCAGCCTTGGAAAAGTATTTGACTGGAGGTCAAGGACAGCTTTTTAATGGCAAAAACTGATACTGTTTCTCATCAGTGCCCATCAATACAGCCTCATCAGTGCCCATCAATGCAGTCTCATAGGTGGCAGTGCCCACCAGTGCAGTCCCATCAGTGCCAATCTGTGCAGTCTCATCAGTGCCCATCAATACAGCCTCATAAGTGCCCATCAGTACAGCCTCTTCAGTACCCATCAATACAGCCTTTATAAGTGCCCAGCCATGCAGTCGCATCAGTGCCCATCAGTACAGCCTCGTCAGCGCAGCCTCATCAGTGCCCATCAGCGCAGCCTCAACAGTGCCCATCAGTGCAGCCTCATCAGTGCCCATTAGTGAAGAAGGAAAACTACTTATTTGCAACATCGTATAACAGAAACAGAAAAAAACTTTTTTTTTGTTCAAAATTTTCTGTCCGTTTTTCGTTTGTTTAGCAAAAAATAAATAAAACACCAGAAGAAAGCCTTAAAAAAATAAAAAACATAAAAATGTCATATAGGTGCAGGAAGGGGGTGAAAGTGCCCGGTACCGAAGGGGTTAAAATACCCGTTAAGTGGAAGTGCAGGAGAGCCGACTGTTGTTTGATGATGTGAAGTCTTATGACATCATAGTAGGTGATGGACCATTGCAGGCCGCGCTTCCTCTGCTCTTCTGTTTATTCGTCAGGCCATAGAAAACAATGGACCCCCCTCCCCGCTGTACAACCCCCACTGCTGTACACCCCTTCCCCGCTGTACACCCCCTTCCTGCTGTACACCCCTTCCCTGCTGTACACCCATTCCCCGCTGTACATCCCCCTTCCTGCTGAACACCCCTTCCCCGCTGTACATCCCCCTTCCTGCTGAACACCCCTTCCCTGCTGTACACCCATTCCCCAGTGTACACCCCTTCCCTGCTGCACACCCCTTCCCCGCTGTACATCCCCCTTCCTGCTGAACACCCCTTCCCTGCTGTACACCCATTCCCCAGTGTACACCCCTTCCCCGCTGTACACCCCTTCCCCGCTGTACATCCCCCTTCCTGCTGAACACCCCTTCCCTGTTGTACACCCATTCCCCAGTGTACACCCCTTCCCAGCTGTATACCCCCCTTCCCGCTGTACACCCCCCCTGCTGTACACCCATTCCCCACTGTACACCCCTTCCCCACTGTAAACCCCCCCGCTTTACACCCCCCCAGCTGTACACCCATTCCCCAGTGTACACCCCTTTCCCGCTATACACCCCTTCTCCGCTGTAAACCCCCCCGCTTTACACCCCCCCCAGCTGTACACCCATTCCCCAGTGTACACCCCTTTCCCGCTGTACACCCCTTTCCCGCTGTACACCCCTTTCCCGCTTTACACCCCCCCAGCTGTACACCCATTCTCCAGTGTACACCCCTTTCCCGCTGTACACCCCTTCTCCGCTGTAAACCCCCCCGCTTTACACCCCCCCCCAGCTGTACACCCATTCCCCAGTGTACACCCCTTCCCCACTGTACACCCCTTCCCCGTTGTAAACCCCCCCGCTTTAAACCCCCCCAGCTGTACACCCATTCCCCAGTGTACACCCCTTTCCCGCTGTACACACCCCTCCCCCTGCTGTACATCCCCCGCTGTACACACCCCTCCCCCCGCTGTACACCCCCCTTCACGCTGTACAACCCCCTCCCCCACTGTACACCCCCCTCCCCCTCTTCCTCCCCCCGCACGTTATTGGTGAAGCCGCGGCGCAGACAATCCCTCTCCATCTTGTTACTCTCTCGGATAGATTTCATTAATCACATGTGCCATTTACTTTGTCAATGTTTAATTGCTCTAATCGGCTAATTAAATGCTCTAGTGCAATCATAAAGCATTTTCACAATTATCTCTTGCGGTACTTTCCTTTTTATAATCAACACACAACGCCATTCCATTAGCGGGAGAGGGAGGCCAACAATAAGCGCGTGTGTGTTTGCACTTTGTCTTCACCACAACCGCTCCGGGCTCCTCTCCTGGACTGAAACGGCCTCCTCTGATTTCGCCGCACACTGCGAGCTTCTCACCTCGTGCATTAGGAGCTGCAGCAAGTCGGATAGAGCCCCGCCTCTTTTCCTGGCTCAAGGACGTCCAGCATCATTTAGCGCTTTCCTCCCCAGCCTGACTGTCCCACTGCTCATCCATTGGATTTCAATTTTTGGAAGCTCAGCATCACATGTGGGCGTTACCTATGCAAATGCAGCCTGAATAGGAACGCCCACTCCTCCAGACTGACGTCCACCCATCAAGGAAATGTGATATTTGCATAACTCCTCCCACTAATGGGGTGATTTGAGAGGAGTACAGAGGTGACGTTTGCAGGAAGCGATGTACAGCATCGGGGGTGGGCTAGGGTGGCCACGTGTCCCGGATTGCCCGGGACAGTCCCACATTTTGCAGGTCTGTCCCGGGCACCTTCATTCCAGGACAATACAGAGTCCCGGAATGAAACTGACACAGCCACCCCCCGGGCCCATCTGATGCCCCCAAAAAAGACCGCCACATCACTGCTTTACTCATTGACAGTACTTGTCCTGGCCGGGGGCACAACCCCCACCCCCTGCTTGTGATTGGAGAAATCATAAATACCGCCTCTTGTGTCCAATCACTGTGCTGTGATTTGTTATAGCACAAAAAGGGGGGGGGGGTGTCCCTGAATGGTAGTTTGGAAATGTGTTTACCCGAGGGTGGGCAGGAGGGTTAGCTGCCTCGGGCGCAATGGTTTATTGCACCTTCTGTTACAAGGCTTACAGGAGTGGTGACAGCAGCATCACTAGTCTTGTAAGCCCAGCACTGGGAGCAGTGAGGAGAGAGCCACCCCCTAAGCTTGCACATCATGAACAGGAAAAAGGGGGGTCACAATGGGGAGAGAACCACATCCCTAAGCTTGCACATCATGAACAGCAGGGGGGGGCACAGTAAAGAGAGAGAGCATCCCTTAAGCTTGCACATTATGAATAAGAAGGGGGCACAGTGAGGAGAGAGTCACACCCCTAAGCTTGCACATCATGAATAAGAAGGGGGGCACAGGAGGAGAGAGCCACCCCGTAAGATTGCACATCGTGATTGGGAAGAGGTGGGGGCACAGTGGGGAGTGAGCAACCCCCTAAGCTTGCACATCATGATTGGGAAGGGGGGGGGCACCGGGAGGAGAGAGCAATCCCCTAACCTTGCACATCAGGTATGTGCAAGGGGGCACAGTGAGGAGAGAGCCACCCCCAAGCTTGCACATCATGAACGAGAAGGGGGGCACAGGGAGGAGAGAGCCACCCCCTTAGCTTGCACATCCTGATTGGAAAGGGGGGCACAGGGAGGAGAGAGCAATCCCCTAACTTTGCACATCAGGTATGGGGGGGGGTACAGTGAGGAGAGAGCCATCCCCTAAGCTTGCACATTATGAATGGGAAGGGGGGGCACAGTGAGGAGAGAGCCATCCCCTAAGCTTGCACATCCTGATTGGGAAGGGGGGGCACAGGGAGGAGAGGGCAATCCCCTAACCTTGCACATCAGGTATGGGGAGGGGGGGCACAGTGAGGAGAGAGCCACCCCCAAGCTTGCACATCATTAATGGGAAGGGGGGGTACAGTGAGGAGAGAGCCATCCCCTAAGCTTGCACATTATGAATGGGAAGGGGGGGCACAGTGAGGAGAGAGCCACCCCCTAAGCTTGCACATCCTGATTGGGAAGGGGGGGCACAGGGAGGAGAGAGCAATCCCCTAACCTTGCACATCAGGTATGGGGAGGGGGGCACAGTGAGGAGAGAGCCACCCCCAAGCTTGCACATCATAAACGGGAAGGGGGGGGCACAGTGAGGAGGAAGCCACCCCCTAAGCTTGCACATCCTGATTGGGAAGGGGGGCACAGAGAGGAGAGAGCAATCCCCTAACCTTGCACATCAGGTATGGGGAGGGGGGGTACAGTGAGGAGAGAGCCATCCCCTAAGCTTGCACATTATGAACGGGAAGGGGGGGCACAGTGAGGAGGGAGCCACCCCCTAAGCTTGCACATCCTGATTGGGAAGGGGGGCACAGGGAGGAGAGAGCAATCCCCTAACCTTGCACATAAGGTATGGGGGGGGGTACAGTGAGGAGAGAGCCATCCCCTAAGCTTGCACATCATAAACGGGAAGGGGGGGCACAGTGAGGAGGGAGCCACCCCCTAAGCTTGCACATCATATAGCACTGCAAGCGTTTTGCGCGTTTGTAGAAATGCGTGTTCTGCCCGCGTTTCTGCTACGCCCCAAGTGTGATGCCACTTTGGCATCCTAGCGAACCGTGGCCACAAAAGTCTTCACATGAGGTCAGCCCGGGTAAAAGCAGCGATGGATTTTCGTAAAAGGATTAAAAAAATAAATAAAAATTGACACTTTGTATAAAGTTTTAAAGTTTTCGGCAAACCTCCGGAGCCCTCCCTTTAAAGTCACCAAACTCCTCTCCTTTTGTTGAATGCCGGCGCCGCCAATTGGACGGCGAAGGAGCCGGCTTTACAATCTGACCGCCCCGGGGGGGCGCTCTCGTGTCTCTGTGCCAGCGGGGAAAAAAAAAACGGCCTGATTTGTAAAAAAAAAAAAAAAAAAAAAAGAGTGACCTAAATACACGAGAGAGAGCGCGAGAGGCCAAAGAGTGGATTTCATCGGCCCGCCAACCGGAGCGACAAAGACAATCGCTTCGCCATCTACATGGAGTGCGCGGTGGAAGAAAAGGCGATCAATAAGGTGAACGGGAGAATGACACTTCAGCCGTATTGTTTGCAGACACTTTTGTCTCTCGCCGGGCTCGTCTGATTGGCGGGGGGGTAACGGAGGGGACGCGTGCAGCTGCCGCAACAGCCCACCCCGCCTCGCTCTCTCTCCGCTCGCCGCGTCAAAACGAGACAATAAAAGTTAACATCCTTTTGATCTGATAGGTCACTCCATCATCCTTGAGATGCGCTTCCTTCCTCTCGCGCTGACCTTTCCATTTTGGATGAGCGGCGAGCCTTTTTTTTTTTTTTTTTTTGGCGAACGGTCTCCTCTCCGCGACAAAAGCTGAATGGTAATCAGGTTAACTGGACGCCCCTGAGCCTTGTTCCGGCTTTGTTAAAGCCCGTGGGCAGCACCTGGTGCTCGCTAGCCCCCCGAGACGCGGCGGCTTCATTGATATCAGTCTGGCTTAAGCGTGGAGGAGGAGGCGGCGGCGGCGGCGGCGGCGAGAGAGATTAGACAGGCGAAAAAAAAAAAAAAAAAAGGAAAGGGAAAGAAAGAGGAGACGTGGCAACAAAAAAAAGAAAAAGTGCGTCCAACTTTTTGCTGCAGTGTCCTTGGCTGGCGCTTCGCGGCAGGCGATGCCAGCTTACGGTACCCGTAGACGGACGGGTCGTTCTGGTTTTGCCAAGTTTCGCCGCAACTGACGCTGGCGATATATCTTGTTTGCGGTGGAAGTTTTTTTCCTATTTTGTGACAGGTCCACCTAGAGTAGAGCTAAAGTCACCGGCCCGGATTCACATACGTCGGCGCATCTTTGTGCGGGCGCAGCGTATCTTCTTTACGCTACGCCGCCGCAACTCAGAGAGGCAAGTGCAGTATCCACAAAGCGCTTGCTCCGTAAGTTGCGGCGGCGTAGCGTAAATTGGCCGGCGTAAGCCCCCGCCTAATTCAAAGTAGGAAGGAGGTGGGCGTCATCTATTTAAATTAAGCGTGACCCCATGCGAATGAATGGCCGGTCGAACTGGGCATGCGCGCGCATGCTCAGAATCATGTCGCATATAAAGTTACCCCTCATATAGCAGGCGCAGCTAATGCAAAGGTATGGGCCAGGGAACGACGCCGTTGAAGTTTACGTCGCATACGCCGTTTACGTAGTACTACGTGAATAGGGCAGGGCGTAGGTTACATTCATTTTGTAGGCATTGCGCCGACGTATCTTAGGGAGATACGTCTAAGATACGTCGGCGCAATGCCTACAACGTTAAACGTAACCTACGCCCTGCCCTATTCACGTAGTACTACGTAAACGGCGTACGCGACGTAAAATTCGACTGCGTCGTCCCCTGGCCCATACCTTTGCATTAGCTGCGCCTGCTATATGAGGGGTAACTTTACGCCGGACGTAAGCCTTACGCAAATCGCGTATATGAAGCGGCCGGGCGCATCTACGTTCGTGAATCGGCGTATCTTACTCATTTGCATATTTATAATGGGAACGCCGACTGCGCCCAGCGTAACTATGCGCCCACGGTACGGCGGCGTAGGCACGTTACGTCGGGCGGAGAAAGCCAATTTTTCGACGTATCTCGCTTTGTGAATCGACGTAAAGATACGACGGCGCACATTTGGACTTACGTCGGCGTATCTGGAGATACGTAAATCGTTTGTGAATCCGGGGCCAATCACTTAACCACTTAAGACCCGGACCATTATGCAGGTAAAGGAACTTGCCCCTTTTTGCGATTCGGCACTGCATCGCTTTAACTGACAATTGCGCGGTCGTGCGACGTGGCTCCCAAACAAAATTGGCGTCCTTATTTCCCTACAAATAGAGCTTTCTTTTGGTGGTATTTGATCACCTCTGCGTTTTTTTTTTTTTTTTTTTTTGCGCTATAAACAAAAATAGAGCGCCAATTTTGAAAAAAATGCAATATATTTTACTTTTTGCTAAATCTCCCAAAAAATGTATAAAAAAAATGTTCCCTCAGTTTAGGCCGATACGCATTCTTCTACTTATTGTTGGTAAAAAAAATAAGCGTTTATCGGTTGGTTTACGCAAAGTTTATAGCGTTCGCAAAATAGGGGATAGTTTTATTGCATTTTTATTAATATTTTTTTTTTACTAGTAATGGCGGCGATCAGCGATTTTTTTTTTCATGACTGCGACATTATGGCGGACACATCAAACACATTTTGACACGTTTTTGGGACCACAAAAAGTGCTATAAAAATGCACTGATTACTGTGAAAATGCCAATTGCAGTTTAGGAGTTAACCACTAGGGGGCGCTGAAGGGGTTAAGTGTGACCTCATATATGTTTCTAACTGTAGGGGGGGGCGGGGCTGGACGTGTGACATCATTGATCGTCTTTCCCTGTATCAGGGAACAGACAATCGCTGACATTGCCACTGTGTTTACACTCACCTCTCCCCGTTCTTCAGCTCCTGTGACCGATCGCGGGACTCCGGCGGCGATCGGGTCCACGGTCACGGAGCTTCAGACCGCGTCGCGCGCCCAATAAAATATAAAAATATATAAATATAATATAAAATAAAAAATGTATTAAAAAATATATTTATTTTTTATATATTTTTGCCATAGGGGAGAATTCCCTTCGCTTCCTGTCCTGTAGCCAAAAAGGTTTTGCCACCTTTTCTTCAAAGCCAAACCCGAACATTTTAGCGGCACAAGGCCAATTTTTTTTATTATTTTTTTTCAAATGTTTTATTTTATATTATATTATATTTATTTATTTATTTTTATATATATATATATATATATATATATTTAATTTTATCTTATATATATATATATATATATATATATATATATATATATATATTTAGATTTTATTTTTTTATATATTTTTGCCATAGGGGAGAATTCCCTTCACTTCCTGTCCTGTAGCCAAAAAGGTTTTGCCACCTTTTCTTCAAAGCCAAACCCGAACATTTTAGCGGCACAAGGCCAATTTTTTTTATTATTTTTTTTCAAATGTTTTATTTTATATTATATTATATTTATTTATTTATTTTTATATATATATATATATTTAATTTTATCTTATATATATATATATATATATATATATATATATATATATATATTTAGATTTTATTTTTTTATATATTTTTGCCATAGGGGAGAATTCACTTCGCTTCCTGTCCTCTAGCCAAAATAGGTTTTGCTAACTTTTCTATAAAGCCGAACCCGAACATTTTAGCGGCACAAGGCCAATTTTTTTTATTTATTTTTTTCAAATGTTTTATTTTATATTATATTATATTTATTTATTTATATATATTTTAATTTTATCTTATATATATATATATATATATATATATATATATATATATATATATATATATATATATATATATATATATTTAGATTTAATTTTTTTATATATTTTTGCCATAGGGGAGAATTCCCTTCACTTCCTGTCCTGTAGCCAAATAGGTTTTGCCACCTTTTCTTCGAAACCAAACCCGAACATTTTAGCGGCAAAATGCCAATTTTTATTTATTTTTTCCTTAGTATACACCAGGGGTCGCCATACTTTTCAAGCAAAGGGCCAGTTTACTGTCTTTGAGACTTCAGGGGGGCCAGATTCTGACCAATGGGGGTAGAAAATGCCCCAGGGCCGAGCATCAGTGAGAATAAACATGGCCCAAGTGTTGGTGGGCAGTAGGAGGAGGAATAGCGCCCCATTAGTGGAAGAAATAGAGCCTTGTTGTTGGTGTCGTTGGGAGGAATAGTGCCTCATATCATTGGGAGCAATACTGCCCCAAGGGCCAGATAAAGGCTAGCAAAGGGCCACATACGGCCCTCGGGCCAGAGTTTGGAGACCCCTGGTATACACTATAGGATTATACAGTATCAGAATAATTAAAGGGATGGTCGGCACTCATGACATCCAAAATGGTATTTCTTTATTAAATACATGAACAAAGCTGTAAAATCCCTACGCGTTTCGGAGGTTAGTCCTTAGTCATGGCCATAAGATTATACAGTGTCTTGAAAAAGTATTCATACCCCTTCAAATTTTCAACATGTTGTCATGTGACAACCAAAAACTTAAATGTATTTTATTGGGATTTTATGTGATTTTTGAATTTTCGAATTTCAATCATAACGAATGACACGAAAAAAAACAAAAAAAAAAAAACGAATAAAACTAAAAAACGAACACATTTTTCAGCAGTGCACATGTCTAACGAATTAATACTGATAAAAAACAATAATTATAAAAATGTATTATTATTATTATTTAGTTCCAATACGAATTTATTATGGACGAATTCGTATTCGTTGCGTTCGCTAACAGACACATTTGAAAGGAAATGACCTATAATTTAATAGTTTGTTATTAGTTAGTTAGTTTTCATTTAGAATTTCCAGATTTCGGATTTTCAAATTTACAAATTTTTTGAATTTCGGAAATTTTCGAATTTACGGATTTTGGACTTTTGGATTTTTGAATTTTCGAATTTCAATCGTAACGAATGACCCGAAAAAAAAAGTAAAACTAAAAACGAACACATTTTTTAGCAGTGCACATGTCTATCGAATTAATAATAATAAATAACAATAATAATAAATAACAATAAAAATAAAAAATAATTATTATTATTATTTATTATTATTTAGTTCCATTCCATTTGTTTAGATACAGCATTCTTTATCTTCAGGATAAATTCGTATTCGTTGCGTTCACTAACAGCCAAATTTGAAAGGAAATGACCTATAATTTAATAGTTTGCTATTATTAGTTAGTTAGTTATTATTTCGACTTTCCGTATTTCAGGTCTTCGAACTTTCAAACTTTTGGATTTACCAATTTAAAAATTTCCGAATTTTCGAGTTTTAGAATTTATGAATTTTTCAGCAGTGCACAGTCAAAAGAATTAGTAATAATAAATAACAATAACAATTTTTTTTTTAATTATTATTATTATTTATTATTATTTAGTTCCATTCCATTTGTTTAGATACAGCATTCTTTATCTTCGGATAAATTTGTATTCATTGTGTCAAATTTTAAAGGAAATTACCTATAATTTAATAGTTTGTTATTATTAGTTAGTTATTATTTCGAATTTCCAGATTTCAGGTCTTCGAACTTTTGGATTTTCGGATTTTCAAATTTACAAATTTTCAAATTTCGGATTTATGAATTTACGGATTTTGGACTTTTGAATTTCAATCATAACGAATGACCCGAATTTTTTTTTATAAAAAATAATACCCACCATCCCTGTGCTGAGTTCCCGGGTCTGTACACCTGCTGTGCCCATTATGAGGGGTTCCCACCATCCCTGTGCTGAGTTCCAGGGTCTGTACACCCGCTGTGCCCATTATGAGGGGTTCCCACCACCCCTGTGCTGAGTTATTGGGTCTGTACACCCACTGTGCCCATTATGAGGGGTTCCCACCATCCCTGTGCTGAGTTCCTGGGACTATACACCTGCTGTGCCCATTATGAGGGGTTCCCACCATCCCTGTGCTGAGTTCCTGGGTCTGTACACCTGCTGTGCCCATTATGAGGAGTTCCCACCATCCCTGTGCTGAGTTCCCGGGTCTGTACACCTGCTGTGCCCATTATGAGGGGTTCCCACCATCTCTGTGCTGAGTTCCTGGGACTATACACCTGCTGTGCCCATTATGAGGAGTTCCCACCATCTCTGTGCTGAGTTCCCGGGTCTGTACACCCGCTGTGCCCATTATGAGGGGTTCCCACCATCCCTGTGCTGAGTTCCTGGGTCTGTACACCTGCTGTGCCCATTATGAGGGGTTCCCACCATCCCTGTGCTGAGTTCCTGGGTCTGTACACCTGCTGTGCCCATTATGAGGAGTTCCCACCATCCCTGTGCTGAGTTCCCGGGTCTGTACACCTGCTGTGCCCATTATGAGGGGTTCCCACCACCCCTGTGCTGAGTTATTGGTTCTGTACACCCACTGAGCCCATTATGAGGGGTTCCCACCATCCCTGTGCTGAGTTCCTGGGTCTGTACACCTGCTGTGCCCATTATGAGGGGTTCCCGCCACCCCTGTGCTGAGTTATTGGGTCTGTACACCCGCTGTGCCCCATTATGAGGGGTTCCCACCATCCCTGTGCTGAGTTCCCGGGTCTGTACACCCGCTGTGCCCATTATGAGAGGTTCCCACCATCCCTCTGCTGGGTTCCAGGGTCTGTACACTCGCTGTGCCCATTATGAGGGGTTCCCACCATCCCTGTGCTGAGTTCCGGGTCTGTACACCCGCTGTGCCCATTATGAGGGGTTCCCACCATCCCTGTGCTGAGTTCCTGGGTCTGTACACCCGCTGTGCCCATTATGAGGGGTTCCCACCATCCCTGTGCTGAGTTCCCGGGTCTGTACACCCGCTGTGCCCATTATGAGGGGTTCCCACAATCCATGTGCTGAGTTCCGGGTCTGTACACCCGCTGTGCCCATTATGAGGGGTTCCCACCATCCCTGTGCTGAGTTATTGGGTCTGTACACCCACTGTGCCCATTATGAGGGGTTCCCACCATCCCTGTGCTGAGTTATTGGGTCTGTACACCCGCTGTGCCCATTATGAGGGGTTCCCACCATCCCTGTGCTGAGTTCCTGGGTCTGTACACCCGCTGTGCCCATTATGAGGGGTTCCCACCATCCCTGTGCTGAGTTCCTGGGTCTGTACACCTGCTGTGCCCATTATGAGGGGTTCCCACCATCCCTGTGCTGAGTTCCTGGGTCTGTACACCTGCTGTGCCCATTATGAGGAGTTCCCACCATCCCTGTGCTGAGTTCCCGGGTCTGTACACCTGCTGTGCCCATTATGAGGGGTTCCCACCACCCCTGTGCTGAGTTATTGGTTCTGTACACCCACTGAGCCCATTATGAGGGGTTCCCACCATCCCTGTGCTGAGTTCCTGGGTCTGTACACCTGCTGTGCCCATTATGAGGGGTTCCCGCCACCCCTGTGCTGAGTTATTGGGTCTGTACACCCGCTGTGCCCCATTATGAGGGGTTCCCACCATCCCTGTGCTGAGTTCCCGGGTCTGTACACCCGCTGTGCCCATTATGAGAGGTTCCCACCATCCCTCTGCTGGGTTCCAGGGTCTGTACACTCGCTGTGCCCATTATGAGGGGTTCCCACCATCCATGTGCTGAGTTCCGGGTCTGTACACCCGCTGTGCCCATTATGAGGGGTTCCCACCATCCCTGTGCTGAGTTCCTGGGTCTGTACACCCGCTGTGCCCATTATGAGGGGTTCCCACCATCCCTGTGCTGAGTTCCCGGGTCTGTACACCCGCTGTGCCCATTATGAGGGGTTCCCACAATCCATGTGCTGAGTTCCGGGTCTGTACACCCGCTGTGCCCATTATGAGGGGTTCCCACCATCCCTGTGCTGAGTTATTGGGTCTGTACACCCACTGTGCCCATTATGAGGGGTTCCCACCATCCCTGTGCTGAGTTATTGGGTCTGTACACCCACTGTCCCCATTATGAGGGGTTCCCACCATCCCTGTGCTGAGTTCCTGGGTCTGTACACCCGCTGTGCCCATTATGAGGGGTTCCCACCATCCCTGTGCTGGATGAAGATGAGCGGACGCAGAATAATAAGGAGATAAATAAGAGAATGAATAAAACTCCACATGAAAGTCGTGTTGCTTGGCGTGTTGTAGTCCTCACACCTCAGCGTTGTTTATTTTCCTCTGTGTGTAAATGAAATGGCGGCGGTGAGCGGCGGCAGTGGCGGCGGGAATGTCGCGCGGCTGTATTAGAAGATGTTTATCTAATCCTTTTTGTTCCAGGAGACACTAATGAATCGGTTACCTGATTTGGCTCAGTCGCTCCAGTCTGATTAGACGCGGCGCGGTGTGTGAGCGGCCGCATCTCCACCTGAACTCCTCGCTTTTATTAAAAGTGCGCCAATCCTTCGCTTCTTCCTTTTATTTTTACTTCATGTGTGACAAAGGGGGGGGGGGGGATTGTTTTTATTAATGTGCGTAGGAATAAGACTGCTGTAAAGTAGATGTAGACTGGAGAACACTGAGGGGGGGGGGGGGGGGTTATGGGTTGGGAACGCTCTGCCTGTCATTCACAACTGACGTTTTCTTTAAATAAATCCTCATTGATGCTGATCTCCTGCAGTCCATTTGCAGCCACTTCTTTTCTATGTCTCTCTGCTGGGTCCCTAGCTTAGCACTCAGGATACTTCTCAAGCTTCACCCCACTGGACTGCTCGGTCCCTGGCTTGGCACTCCAGATACTCCTCAAGCATCACCCCTGCTGGTTGGGTACCTGGCTTGGCACTCCAAGCTTCACTGTTTGGGTCCCTGGCTTGGCACTTCAGATACTCCTCAAGCATCACCCCCACTGGACTGCTCGGTCCCTGGCTTGGCACTCAAGATACTCCTCAAGCGTCACCTCCACTGGTTGGGTCCCTGGCTTGACACTCCAGATACTTCTCAAGTGTCACCCCACTGGCTTGCTCAGTCCCTAGCTTGGCACTCAAGATACTTCTAATGCTTCACCCCACTGGCCAGCCCTGTTCTTGGCTTGGCACTCAAGATACTTCTCAAGCTTCACTCCACTGGCCAGCTCAGTCCCTGGCTTGGCACTCAAGATACTTCTTAAGCTTCACCCCACTGGCCAGTTTCAATCAGAGAAAGGGAGCTGCAAAGCAGTCAAAGTCTCCTTAGCTCTTTAGCTAAAGCTTAGGCCGGGTTTACACTGCTCCGACATGGACGTCGGACGTCTTCCGATCCGACTTTGCCCTGTGACTTCATGTCCAACTTCCATGTGACTTCAATGAACAGGATCCGACTTTGATCTGACCTTACCAGGCCCTTTGAGTCTGGTATGAATCTTAAGGGGGAACCTCACGCCAAAAAACAAAAACAAAAAAGGCTATGGAATCCATACCAGACCCTTATCCTAGCATGCAGCCCGGCAGGTCAGGAAAGGGGGGGATGGGGACCAGCGAGCACCCCCCCTTTCTGCACCATACCAGGCCACATGTCCTCAACATGAGGGGGTGGAAGCTTTGGGGAAAGGGGGCTTTGCCCCCCCCACCCTAAAGCACCATGGGGGCAAGGGCCTCTTCCAGACAACCCTGGCCAGTGGTTGTGGGGGTCTGCGGGCAGGGGGCTAATCATTGTCACCCTACTCATTCACCCCCAAAAAAGCAGTGTGGTGTAAAAAAAAAAACAAGAGATGTTTTTGACAAGTCCTTTAATAAAAGTGAAGAATGGCCCTCATTGTAGCTCCAACATGTCTTCTTCCTCAGGTCTTCTCCCTCCGGTGACACATTCTTCCTCTGGTCTTCTCTCTCCATGATGTGTTCTTCCTCAGGTCTTCTTCGTCCGGTGATGTGTTCTTCCTCAGGTCTTCTCCTCCACTGCTGTCTTCTCCTCCGCTGCTGTCTTCTTCGCTGCTGTCTTCTGAACTGTTGTCTTCTCCTTCGCTGCTGTATTATACTCTGCTGCTGTTTTCTCCTCTGCCACTGGTATGTCCTCTGCCATCGACCCAGTCCTTCTCCACCGCTGGTGTCTTCTCTGCCATCGACCCAGTCCTTCTCCATCTATGCTATCTTCTCCACCATCAACTCAGTCCTTCTCCACTACTGCTGTCTTCTCTGACAATGACCCAGTCCTTCTCCACCACTGCTGTCTTCTCCACCATCGACCCAGTCCTTCTCCACCTCTGCTATCTTCTCCACCATCAATTCAGTCCTTCTCCACCACTGTTGTCTTCTGTGACAATGACCCAGTCCTTCTCCACCGCTGCTGTCTTTTCCGCCATTGACCCAGACCTTTTTCCGCCACTGGTGTCTTCTCTGCCATCGACCCAGTCCTTCTCCATCTATGCTATCTTCTCCACCATCAACTCAGTCCTTCTCCACTACTGCTGTCTTCTCTGACAATGACCCAGTCCTTCTCCACCACTGCTGTCTTCTCTGACAATGACCCAGTCCTTCTCCACCGCTGGTGTCTTCTCTGCCATCGAGCCAGTCCTTCTCCACCACTGCTATCTTCTACCCAATCAACTTAGTCCTTCTCCACCACTGCTGTCTTCTCTGCCAATGACCCAGTCCTTCTCCATTGCTGCTGTCTTCTCCGCCATCGACCCAGTCCTTTTCCGCCACTGGTGTCTTCCCTTTTCCGCCGCTGGTGTCTTCTCTGCCATCCACCCAGTCCTTCTCTATCACTGGCATCTTCTCTGCCATCGACCCAGTCCTTCTCAGCCGCTGGTGTCTTTTCTGCCATCGACCCATTCCTTCTCCACCACTGCTATCTTCTCCACCATCAACTCAGTCCTTCTCCACCACTGCTGGCTTCTCTACCATCGAGCCAGTCCTTCTCCACCACTGCTATCTTCTCCACCATCAACTCAGTCCTTCTTCACCGCTGCTGTCTTCTCTGCCATCGAGCCAGTCCTTCTCCACCACTGCTATCTTCTCCACCATCAACTCAGTCCTTTTCCACCGCTGCTGTCTTCTCTGCCACCGAGCCAGTCCTTCTCCACCACTGCTATCTTCTCCACCATCAACTCAGTCCTTCTCCACCACTGCTGTCTTCTCTGCCACCGAGCCAGTCCTTCTCCACCACTGCTATCTTCTCCACCATCAACTCAGTCCTTTTCCACCGCTGCTGTCTTCTCTGCCATCGAGCCAGTCCTTCTCCACCACTGCTATCTTCTCCACCATCAACTCAGTCCTTCTCCACCACTGCTGTCTTCTCTGCCACTGAGCCAGTCCTTCTCCACCACTGCTATCTTCTCCACCATCAACTTAGTCCTTCTCCACCACTGCTGTCTTCTCTGCCAATGACCCAGTCCTTCTCCACCACTGCTGTCTTCTCTGACAATGACCCAGTCCTTCTCCACCGCTGGTGTCTTCTCTGCCATCGAGCCAGTCCTTCTCCACCACTGCTATCTTCTACCCAATCAACTTAGTCCTTCTCCACCACTGCTGTCTTCTCTGCCAATGACCCAGTCCTTCTCCATTGCTGCTGTCTTCTCCGCCATCGACCCAGTCCTTTTCCGCCACTGGTGTCTTCCCTTTTCCGCCGCTGGTGTCTTCTCTGCCATCCACCCAGTCCTTCTCTATCACTGGCATCTTCTCTGCCATCGACCCAGTCCTTCTCAGCCGCTGGTGTCTTTTCTGCCATCGACCCATTCCTTCTCCACCACTGCTATCTTCTCCACCATCAACTCAGTCCTTCTCCACCACTGCTGGCTTCTCTACCATCGAGCCAGTCCTTCTCCACCACTGCTATCTTCTCCACCATCAACTCAGTCCTTCTTCACCGCTGCTGTCTTCTCTGCCATCGAGCCAGTCCTTCTCCACCACTGCTATCTTCTCCACCATCAACTCAGTCCTTTTCCACCGCTGCTGTCTTCTCTGCCACCGAGCCAGTCCTTCTCCACCACTGCTATCTTCTCCACCATCAACTCAGTCCTTCTCCACCACTGCTGTCTTCTCTGCCACCGAGCCAGTCCTTCTCCACCACTGCTATCTTCTCCACCATCAACTCAGTCCTTTTCCACCGCTGCTGTCTTCTCTGCCATCGAGCCAGTCCTTCTCCACCACTGCTATCTTCTCCACCATCAACTCAGTCCTTCTCCACCACTGCTGTCTTCTCTGCCACTGAGCCAGTCCTTCTCCACCACTGCTATCTTCTCCACCATCAACTTAGTCCTTCTCCACCACTGCTGTCTTCTCTGCCAATGACCCAGTCCTTTTCCATCACTGCTGTCTTCTCCGCCATCGACCCAGTCCTTTTCCGCCACTGGTGTCTTTATCTTTTCCGCCGCTGGTGTCTTCTCTGCCATCGACCCAGTCCTTCTCTATCACTGGCATCTTCTCTGCCATCGACCCAGTCCTTCTCAGCCACTGGTGTCTTTTCTGCCATCGACCCAGTCCTTCTCAGCTGCTGGTGTCTTTTCTGCCATCGACCCAGTCTTTTTTCACCACTGGTGTCTTCTCTGCCATCGACCCAGTCCTTCTCCACTGCTGGTGTCTTCTCTGCCATCGACCCAGTCCTTTTTCACCACTGGTGTCCAGTGGTGTATTTTGGGTTTGTGCTGCCCTAGGCCTGACTAAACTCGCGCAACCCCTAATTTACATATGATCCACCCCTTCCTGTTTAAGACCTGCCCTGAAATTTTCCAGTGGGAACACTAGTTCTGAGGGCCTTGGGGGGGGGGGGGGGAGGAGGTTCCCTTAATTTGCAGAGATTTCCTCTCACTTCCTGTTTGGCTATGGTGCAGGAAATAAAGAGAAATGAACAGATGGCAAAAATACCTTACTCTATCCAAAATGGAAAAAAAGAGTTGCCTATAGTTCTACTTTAAGCACAAATTTCTGCAAAATTTATGGAGGACTAAGAGGATAGAACCATGCCAGTGGTGCAGCAGAAAATATGTAGCAAAGTGATGAAGGTATGTGGTCCAGGCAGTGAGCAAAATAAAGGATTGGGGGCAGGAACAAATAAATCCATCTGTTTCTTTTTCTCATCAGCAATCAACAGAAATAAAATTAAGATTCCTTAATATGTACAACTGACACAAGCAAAGGATTGCAGGAGAGTCCTACTACCTACCTGCTAGGTATAGGTGACCACATTAGTGTGCCTTGTGTCTGCGCCATACCTATCATACCGGCAGCAATGTGTCCGCTTTATGGGGGGGGCAACAGACCGATTTGTCTTGCGGAACCAGTCGACCTCATAAGACTGGCTCTGCACTAAAAGTGTAGCGCAAGCCGGCGAGGACTCTTTTCATGCTGCCCCCCTGCAAAGTGCTGCCCTAAGCCTGGGCCTTGTTGGCCTAAGCCAAAATACAGCCTTGCTGGTGTCTTCTCTGCCATCGACTTAGTCCTTCTCCACCACTGGTGTCTTCTCTGCCATCGACCCAGTCCTTCTCCACCACTGGTGTCTTCTCTGCCATCGACCCAGTCCTTCTCCACCACTGGTGTCTTCTCTACCATCGACCCGGTCCTTCTCCACCGCTGGTGTCTTCTTTGCCATCGACTTAGTCCATCTCCACCGCTGCTGTCTTCTCCACCATCGACCCAGTCCTCCACCACTGCTATCTTTTCCGCCATCAACTCAGTCCTTCTCCACCACTGCTGTCTTCTCTGACAATGACTCGGTCCTTCTCCACTGCTGCTGTCTTCTCCACCATCAACTCAGTCCTTCTCCACCGCTGCTGTCTTCTCCACCATCGACCCAGTCCTCCACCACTGCTATCTTTTCCGCCATCAACTCAGTCCTTCTCCACCACTGCTGTCTTCTCTGACAATGACCCGGTCCTTCTCCACCGCTGGTGTCTTCTCTGCCATCGACCCAGTGCTTCTCCACTACTGGTGTCTTCTCTGCCATTGTCCCGGTCCTTTTCCACCACTGCTGTCTTCTCCGCCATCAACTCAGTCATTCTCCACCACTGCTGTCTTCTCTGCCATCGACCCAGTCCTTCTCCACCGCTGCGGTCTTCTCCACCAATGACTTAGTCCTTCTCCACCGCTGCTGTCTTCTCCGCCAACTACCTAGTCCTTCTCCACCACTGCTGTCTTCTCTGACAATGACCCACAGTCCTTCTCCACCGCTGATGTCTTCTCTGCCATCGACGCAGTCCTTCTCCACTACTGATGTCTTCTCTGCCATTGTACCAGTCCTTCTCCACCACTGCTGTCTTCTCCGCAATCAACTCAGTTATTCTCCACCACTGCTCTCTTCTTTGCCAACCCTAACCCAGTCCTTCTCCACCGCTGCGGTCTTTTCCACCAACGACCCAGTCCCTCTCCACTACTGGTGTCTTCTCTGCCATCGACGGCTGGTGTGGAGTATATAGTATGGAGTATATTATGGAGTATATAGTGTGGAGTATATAGGGCCAGATTCAGGTAGATGGGTGAATCTTTATTTTGGAGTAACGTTTCTCATTTACGTTACTCCGCCGAAACTTTAGGAGCAAGTACTGTTATTCACAAAGCACTTGCTCCTAAAGTTGCGGCGGCGTAGCGAAAATGAGCCGGCGGAATTCAAATTGGGCGGGTAGGGGGCGTGTATTATTATAACTAGGCGCGATCCCGTGGCGAACGTACTGCGCATGCGTAGCTCCTGGCCTTTAGAGTTCAGCTTTCTCCTGTGTGTTTGCGGGGAACGGGAGCAGCCATCTCAGAACAAAAGTAACTTCACTGCGGGGAGGGGGAACAGGATATACTTTAGTGCCAGGATTGGCGCATCTACGGGCGCATTTAAACGCCCAACGGAACGCATTGCGCTGACGTTTCCCGTGAAGTGGTGCCGACGGAAGTTGTGAGCATGCGCACAAAGGGGGCGAGTGAAGCCTCACTTACTGCGCGTAACTGTGATTATGCGCCGTCGTTTCTATGTGCCCGTACCCACCAAACTAGATGCGACAGAAAACGGGCCATTTCCGATCGGCTTAACTTTCCGACGCCAGAGTATCGTCAGCGCATAATTTCGCTTGGCGCATCAGTCGCGCCTATTGATTTCCCCTGCAAATATGCAAATGAGGGATATTTCCCGATTCGCGAACGGATTGCCAGGATTGGCGCATCTACGGGCGCATTTAAACGCCCAACGGAACGCATTGCGCTGACGTTTCCCGTGAAGTGGTGCCGACGGAAGTTGTGAGCATGCGCACAAAGGGGGCGAGTGAAGCCTCACTTACTGCGCGTAACTGTGATTATGCGCAGGATATACTTTAGTGCCAGGATTGGCGCATCTACGGGCGCATTTAAACGCCCAACGGAACGCATTGCGCTGACGTTTCCCGTGAAGTGGTGCCGACGGAAGTTGTGAGCATGCGCACAAAGGGGGCGAGTGAAGCCTCACTTACTGCGCATGCTCCGTGGATGATGCGCTGAACGTAAGCCTCTGCGCTGGGCTCCGCCCATCATTTACATATGATCACACCCACTTCCACTTGCGTCAGGTTACGCCAGCGCATTATCGTTACTCTGGCGCAAGTTTACGCGCAAGTGCTATGTGAATAACAGTACTTGCGCCGAAAGTGTCGGCGGAGTAACGTAAATGAGAAACGTTACTCCAAAGTAAAGAAGCGCCCTTCTACCTGAATCTGGCCCATAGTGTGGAGTATATAGTGTGGAGTATCGTACTGTTGTAGTATAGAGTATATTATGGAGTATATAGTATAAAGTATATAGTATGGAGTATATAGTGTGGAGTTTTGTACTGTTGTAGTATAGAGTATATTATGGAGTATATAGTGTGGAGTATATAGTATGGTGTATAGTATGAAGTATATAGTACGGAATATATAGTGTGGAGTATATAGTGTAGAGTATCGTACTGTTGTAGTATAGAGTATATTATGGAGTATATAGTATATAGTATGGAGTATATAGTGTGGAGTATATAGTATGGAGTAGAGTACTGTTGTAGTATAGATTAGAGGTTCATTAAATTGAATGGAAATGACAATGCTTTTTTTATTATTATTTGTATCTGGCTGATTCCATTTTAAACATAAATTAAACAGAATAAAAAAAAAAAAAATACAAAAAAAAAACTGCTATCTCCCCCCCCCCCCCAATGTATAACTATTACTACTGTTCATAATAATGAAATTAGTAAGAAAATATAAGAAGAAGATGAAAATACAAAATAAATGTTAAGGGTTACAAAAATAGAGAACAGAAATAAAATAAAAAAATCTTCTCCTTTTTTTTTTCTCTTGTAATAAGTTCTGGAAGTATCACCTTTTTCCCCCTCATTATCACCTTTTTTTCCCCTCGCCAGCCTATCGGACAGAAGGGAACGGCGAGTACCCACTCAGGAGGCGGCATTGCGGAGAAGCCTGTAGGACTCTTGAAAACAGAATAAGTGCTAATCAGACAGGCGCTGTGTGCTGAGTGCTCCTGCGGAGTTACCCTGGCACAGGAACATTTTTTGCTGTCTGTCTGGAGCTATGAGGTAACGTCTGGATATTGTGCCAAGCTGCAGCAAACACTCCCTGGATCAACATTTCTTCAGAAAAAAAAAAAGGAGAGAGAGAGCGAGAGAGAGAGAGAGAGAGAGAGAGAGAGAGAGAGAGAAAAATAAATAAATAAATAAAAAAAAAAGTTTGACAAGCAAAGATCTTCTAGACCTTTCTAACCATCTCTTCCTCTTTTCTCTTTTTTCTTTTTTTTTTTCTTTCTTTTTTTTTTTTTTTTTTTTATTCCTTGTGGTCTGTGCCCTCCCCAGCCTCAGTCTCAATCACTTTTATAGCTGAAAAGCTGTGCAATGCAGTATATCAAGGATATGCGGTTTCATATTTTGGCTGTTAAGCCGTCTTTAAAAAAAGAAGAGGAAGAAAAAAAAATAAAAAATCCTGGCAGCGACGGCGACGTGCTGCTTTGAGCCTTCTAATTTTAGTCCTGAAAAAATTCAAACGGCTGCAAATAATAAGCAAGTCGGGGTTTTCGTCGGGGGCTGCGGGGAGAAATATAATCCTTTATCTTGGGGGTGGGGTAGGGGGCACTAGAATGCCGCAGATAGGGGGTGATTATCAGCAAACGTTCGCCGCGTCTTGTTTGAATGTATTTTTATTTTAGGTTGTGTTCTGTAGTCGTTCTACGTTGTGATACTTTGTTTCTGTAATGACTATGCTTTGGAAGGGTGGTCATAAAAAAAAAAAAAAAGAAAACATAGTTCTTCCCGTGGACTATTTTTTTTTTTTCTTTTAACGTGTGACATTTTTGCCCATTCTTCTTTGCTAAATATCTCACCCCCCCCCCCCCCAGAGTCAATACTTTATAGAACCCCCTAATTAACAATAATGTATATTTGTATTGTTATAAAAAGAATAAAGTACTGAATAAAAAAACAATAATAATTAATAATAATAATAATAAAAAGTTGTTATTATTATTGTTATTTATTATTATTCGTTACATTCCATTTGTATGGCGCCCCCCCCCCCCCCCCCCCCCCCCCCCCCGGAGTCAATACTTTGTAGAACCCCCTTTCTCTACAAGTCTTTTTGGGGGTGTCTCTACCAGCTTTGCACATCTAGAGAGGAACATTTCTGCCCATTCTTCCTCTTTGTAAAATATCTCTGTCTCTGTCAGATTGGATAGAGAGCGTCTGTGATCAGCACATTTTCAAGTCTTGTCCACAGATTCTCAATGGGATTTAGGTCTGGACTGTGACTGGGCCATTCTAACACATGAATAGGCTTTGATCTAAACCATGGGTCTCCAAACTGCGGCCCGAGGGCCGGATGTGGCCCTTTGCTAGCCTTTATCTGGCCCTTGGGTCAGTATTGCTCCCAACAATATGAGGCACTATTCCTTCCAATAAGACCAACAATGGGGCACTATTTCTTGCACTAATAGCAATAATGGAGCACTATTCTTCCTCCTTCTGCCCACCAACACTGGGGGCATGTTTATTTTCACTGATGCTCGGCCCTGGGGAATTTTCTACCCCCATTGGTCAGAATCTGGCCCCTCTGAAGTCTGAAAGACAGTAAACTGGCCCTTTGCTTGAAAAGTATGGAGACCCCTGATCTAAACCATTCCATTGTAGCTCTGGCTGTACTTTAGGGTTGTTGTCCTGCTGGAAGGTGAACCTCCGTCCCGGTCTCAAGTCTTTTGCAGGTTTTCTTCTAAGATTGTCCTGTATTTGTCTCCATCCATCTTCTCATCAGCTCTGACCAGCTTCCCTGTCCCTGCTGAAGAAAAGCATCCCCACCACATGAAGCTGCCACCACCATGTTTCACGGTGGGGATGGTGTGTTCAGGGTGATGTGCAGTGTTAGTTTTCCCCCCACACATAGCGTTTTTTGCTGAATTTTGGTGTCATGTGAACAGAGCACCTTCTTCCACAGGTTTGCTGTGACCCCTCCCCCCCCCCACATGGCTTCTCACAAACTGCAAACAGGACTTCTTATGTCTTTCTTTCTCCAATGTCTTTCTTCTTGTCACTCTTCCATAAAGGGCAGATTTGTGGAGAGCACCACTAATAGTTGTCCTGTGGACAGATTCTCCCCCCTGAGCTGTGCAGCTCCTCCAGAGTTACCATGCCTCTTGGCTGCTTCTCTGATGAATGCTCTCCTTGCCCGGCCCGGTCAGTTTAGGTGGACGGCCATGTCTTGGTAGGTTTGCAGTTGTGCCATACTCTTTCCAGTCTCCAATGATGGATTGAACAGAAGCTCCGTGAGATCTTCAAAGCTTGGGTGATAATTTTATAACCTAACCCTGCTTTATACTTCTCCCCAACTTTATCCCTGACCTGTCTGGTGTGTTCCTCTGCCTTCGTGATGCTGTTTGTTCACTAAGGTTCTCTAACAGACCTCTGAGGGCTTCACAGAACAGCTGTATTTATACTGAGATTAAATGACACACAGGTGGACTCTATTTGCTTCTGAAGGCAATTGGTTCCTCTAGATTTTAGTTAGGGGTATCAGAATAAAGGGGTATTTTTTTAGTAAAGTATTTCTTTCTAGGTGCACATCAAGAGTTGTGTGACAATAAAGTCCCCAATCACCATCTTGTTTAAATTGGCTATGTATTCATAGAAACCAATCAGCTTCCAGATTATATTACCAAAGCATAATCGAACAAGCTGAAGTTAGAAGCTGATTGGCTGCCATGCACAACTGCACCAGATTCTGAGCGCTCCAGTTTTAGTAAATCTGTAGGCAATGCTCGGTGTTTGTGCAACCCAGTGCAACACAATAGCTGAGTTCCCCATTGCACCTTAGGTAAGCCTCCAGTGACCCTTGTGACTTCTGTGTCTCTAGTAACCCCTGTGACTCTTGTGTCTCTAGTGACCGCGGTGACTCCTGTGTCTCTAGTGACCCCTGTAACTCCTGTGTCTCTAGTGACCCCTGTGACTCCTGTGTCTCTAGTGACCGCGGTGACTCCTGTGTCTCTAGTGATCCCTGTGACTCCTGTGTCTCTAGTGACCCCTGTGACTCCTGTGTCTCTAGTGACCCCTGTATCTCTAGTGATAGTGACCCCTGTGACTCCTGTGTCTCTAGTGACCCATGTGACCCCTGTGTCTCTAGTGACCCCTGTGACTCCTGTGTCTCAAATGACCCCTGTATCTCTAGTGTCAGTGACCCCTGTTATTCCTGTGTCTCCAGTGACCCCTGTTACTCCTTCGTCTCCAGTGACCCCTGTGACTCCTGTGTTTCCAGTGACCCCTGTATCTCAAGCGACCCCTGTTACTCAGTTGTCTTCAGTGACCCCTGTAACGCCTTTGTCTCCAGTGACCTTTGTGACTCCTGTGTCTCCAGTAACCCATGTGACTCCTGTCTCCAGTGACCCCCTTTGATGCCTTTTTCTCCAGTGACCCCCTGTGACTCTTTTGTCTCCAGTGACCCTTGTGACTCCTGTATTTCCAGTGACGCCTGTGTCTTCTGTCTCCAGTGACCCCTGTGACTCACTTGTCTCCAGTGACTCCTGTGACTCCTATATCTCCAGTGACGCCTGTGTCTCCTGTTTCCAGTAACCCCATTGACTCCTTTGTCTCCAGTGAACCGGTTTACTCCTTTGTCTCCAGTGACCCTTGTGACTCCTGTGTCTCCAGTGACGCCTGTGTCTCCTGTCTCTAGTAACCCCTGTCACTCCTGTATCTCAAGTGACCCCTGTGACTCCTTTGTCTCCAGTGACTCCTGTATCTCCAGTGACCCCTGTGTCTCCTGTCTCTAGTGAACCCTGTGAGTCCTTTGTCTCCAGTGACCCCTGTGAGTCCTTTGTCTCCAGTGACTCCTGTATCTCCAGTGACCCCTGTGTCTCCTGTCTCTAGTGAACCCTGTGAGTCCTTTGTCTCCAGTGACCCCTGTGAGTCCTTTGTCTCCAGTGACTCCTGTATCTCCAGTGACCCCTGTGTCTCCTGTCTCTAGTGACCCCTGGGACTCCTTTGTCTCCAGTGACCCCTGTGAGTCCGTTGTCTTCAGTGACCACTGTGAGTCCTCTGTCTCCAGTGACCCTTGTGACTTCTGTATCTCCAGTGATGCCTGTGTCTCCTGTCTCCAGTGACCCCTATAACTCATATATCTCTAGTGACCCCCTGTGACTCCTTTGTCTCCAGTGTCCCCTGTGACTCTTTTGTCTCCAGTGACCTATGTGACTCCTGTATCTCCAGTGATGCCTGTGTCTCTAGTGGCTCCCTTGTCTCCACTGACCCCATGACTCCTGTCTCCAGTGACCCCTGTGACTTCTGTATCTCCAGTGACACCTGTGTCTCCACTGCCTCCTTTGTCTCCAGGGACCCCTGTGACTCCTGTATCTCCAGTGAACCCTGTGACTCCTTTGTCTCCCGTGACTCCTTTGTATCCAGTGACCCCTGTGACTCTTTTGCCTCCAGTGATCTCAGTGACTCCTTTGTCTCCAGTGAATTCTGTGTCTACACAGGCCAGGTGGGTGCGCAAGGTGGTCAATTTCCGGAGCTCAAAGGGGGCTCTTAAATTAGGCAGCCACGTGCTCCTGTGACCGCCTAATTTGCCTAATTAAAGAGCTGCCTCTGCCGCCCCTCTCAAAGTGCCGTCTGGGTCCAATGAACCTAGCAGGACCCATGGTCAGGCCGGCCTTTGCCTACACCCAGGGCTGTGTTTACTTGCATGGGAATGCACAGGTTCTCGTGAATTCCCATGCAGGAAGTCCCATTCATGTATGTTGGGGCACAGCGGCTGCAACAATACAGCGGCTGCTTCCAATCTGGCTTCCCGCGCACAGTCCCTGAGCGCACATGGTCTATGTGAGACCCAAATTGGTCAACCTGCAGCAGTGTCGTGACGCCAAACGTAGTGGCAGCCAGTTGAGGGGGTCCCAGCTGCAGAAAATTGATTGGGCCCACATTGGCTCATGTGTAAGCAAACCGAGGGCCAGTTGGGAATCTTCGCCCTGGGCGAAGTGTGAATTGCAAGACTGGCTGAACAGGATTTTCAACATTTGGATGTTCGGCGCCGGTGTATATAACCATTTGGCTAGAGGTCCCTCTTTGAAGATGCAAGGCAAACACATCATCTCCGACGCCTACACCTGCCCGTCTGCAGCGCGTAATGCCTTACATCCGCCACTTTCCTCCATCCGCCTTTGCAGAGATGAGTGCTTCGGATCTTTGTTTATTGGATGCTCAGCGGGGAGCCGATCTGGCCTGTTCTTTCCCAGAGAGGCTGTCTTAAGATGAGATCTTTTGGCGCTCCAGTATGTGCTTCTATCACACTGAGCTCCTCGCGTCTTGATGTGCCTGTCTGGATATCTGTAGAGTACAAATGAGGCAACAGGAGCCCAGTCACTCCTTCACAGCCAGTCACCTATGTGGGGGATGGAAAGAAAAAAAAAACGTGCAGAACGGTTTGCACGCCTCAAAAAAGACACCTGCGGCAGTGGGTGGATATGCAGTAATCTCTGGCAGCTTACCTTGCTCTCCATGTGTTCATCTTAGAGGCCAGGACCTTTCACCTGGCTGCCATTATCATCTCTCCTCCCTGTATGGCTCCACCCCAGGCCATGCCAGGAACTCTATATTAACCAGCGCACTGCAGGTCTGCATTGCTGATCAACATTGTTTGTTAAGCATTGTCAGGTAGATTCACGTACCTCTGCGCATCTTTGTGCGGGTATAGCGTATCTTCCTTACGCTACGCCGGAGCAATGTTGAGAGGCAAGCATGGAATTCACAAAGAAAATGCTCTCAACTTTGCGTAGCGTAGCGTATAGTTGTCGGCGTAAGCCGACGTAAGTCAAAGTAGGTGGAATTGGGCTGGAAGTGGGCGTGAAAAATTTAAATGAAGCGTGACCCCATGCAAATGATGGGCTGAGCTTCAAAAAACGAACTGCGCATGCGTCGTCTCTTAGACACATCCCAGTGCGCATGCTCACAGTCAAGTCGAAATAGCTGCCTAAGATACGTCAATACACTGCCTACGACGTGAACGTAACCTACGCACAGCCCTATTCACATACTACGTAAACGGCGTAAAAATCGACGGCGTCCGTTCCCTGATCCATACCTTTGCATGGGTTGCGCCTCCTATAAGAGGAAAAACTTTACGCCGGACGTAATCCTTACGCAAATCGCTTAAAACATGCGCCGGGCACAAGTACGTTCGTGAATCGGCGTATTTTACTCCTTTGCATATTTAAAATGGGAACGCCGAATGCGTCCAGCGGAACTATGCGCCCACGATACGCCGGCGTAGACAAGTTACGTCGGGCGGCTGAAGCCTTATTTTTCAATGTATCTAGCTTTGTGAATCGGCGCATAGATACGACGGCGCAGATTTGTACTTACGACGGCGTATCTCGAGATACGTCGGCATAAGTCCTACGTGAATCCGGGTCTGTGTGTTTGGGTTCCTGCTTGCCGTGTGCTACGTTTATCTCTGTGTACCGATTTTGGCTTGTCCCCGACTACTCCTGTTTGCCTGTGACCCTGACCCTTGGTCTGTCCCTTGTTTATCCTTGTCTGCTTGTCCCCCACGACCTTGGCTTACCCTTCACTATCTCTTGTGTCCTGAGTGGCTGCTTCCCTCCTCTCCCTACAGAGCGTGGCCTATGGGACTCTGGGGGCCGGGACCTGGATCCAGTTGCAGTTAAGGCCATCCTCACCACTAGAGGTAAAGGGAAAAACCGCCGCTCCAGACGACACTCTTCAGTGGTGAGTAAAGTTCAAAAACTCAGATGGGTGCAGGCAATGCGTGGTGCAATATAAGGAAAGAGAAATGGACAGCCGCACTCCAATGGATGAAAAAACTTAAAAATAGTGCCTGTTTATTCCAGTCAAAAAATGTAACTAAAACAGCAAAAACAGCAAACAGTGGGGTAACAAAAGCTGACGCGTTTCACATCGACAACCGATGCTTAGTCATAGCTCACCACTAGAGGCTCTGGTGAATACCAGCTGGATCTTAGATTCCGTGCCAAGGGGAATCTTGGGCTTAAGCTTCCTGTGGGATCCCTGTTTGAGCTCCAGTGGGCCTGTCCCCCATATCCACTCTGTGGTCCACCCGCAGCAGTCTGCCATAGGGTTCACTACCTTGTTGTGCACTCCTGACTCCAACGGGGTGCATCTGTCATCTGACCACAGGTGACCTGACACCCATAGAACATTCGCGAGCGCAAAGTACTTTTTTCTATGCCAGGACACATCAAAACCGACTGGATAAAACGACGTACGAGTTGCGTCTTTTTTAGGCGAACAAACAAAATTCCCAACGGGATGAGTAATCTAGCAGACTAAATACTTGCATCTGCCACAAAACATCTGCAGCCTTCGGATTGTGTAGCGGCATCATTTTTAATACGCACAGAAAGCGTAGATGGGGGTTGTCAAGTGTATTACATTTAGCGAGAAAGCTTGCGGTATAAACTATGAATCATTTCCTGCTTATCTTTAACACACAAAAAATTTTTATTGAGTTTTTGACACTTACTGTACATCCAAAAGTATATCTAAAGACGTACATTGTAGGTTGTACACTGCCTTGAATAAGTCTTCACACCCCTTGAAAATTTTCAAAATGTTGGCATGTTACAACCAGGGCCGTCTTTAATGTTGATTGGACCCTGGGCAAAAAAATTCTTGGCCCCCCCATGCAATTTCGCTCTCCGCGTGCTCTGAGACATACAATAAATATCAGCTAGACTTAAAATCAGTTTACTGCATTAGATCAGTTAATTAGTTGCTAGAGGTTACAGCACATGATTTCTGCTTGTTGATTGGTTGCTAGAGATTACTGTATAGTAATACTGTTTACTGATTGGTTGCTAGAGGTTACAGCACATCAACTCTTCACTGCAGAGGAGCATGATATACATATCAATGTGTGTATAAGGCAGTAGTGCGATACAGGGGGAGGGGGGCATGGAGCTGGAGCATTGTGTGTATAAGGCTGCAGTGCGATTTAGGGGCAGGGGGGCAGAGAGCCAAACCATTGTGTGTATAAGGCAGCAGTGTGATCCAGGAGGAGGGGGCAGAGAGCCAGAGCGTTGTGTGTATAAGTCAGCAGTGTGATCCAGGGGGAGGGGGCAGAAAACCAGAGCATTGTGTGTATAAGGCAGCAGTGTGATCCAGGGGGAGGGGGGCAGAGAGCCAGAGCATTGTGTGTATAAGGCAGCAGTGTGATCCGGGGGAGAGGGGCATGGAGCTGGAGCATTGTGTGTATAAGGCAGCAGTGTGATCCAGGGGAGGGGGACATGGAGCTGGAGCATTGTGTGTATAAAGCAGTAGTGTGATCCAGGGGAAGGGGGGCAGAGAACCGGAGCATTGTGTGTATAAAGCAGCAGTGTGATCCGGGGGGGGGTAAAGAGACGGAGCATTGTGTGTATAAGGCAGTAGTGTGATCCAGGGGAAGCGGGGCAGAGAGCCGGAGCTTTGTGTGTATAAGGCAGTAGCGTGTTTCAGAGGAAGGGAGGCAGACCGCCGGTTTATTGTGTGTATAAGGAAGCAGAGTGATACAAGGTATGGGGGCAGAAAGCTGAAGCATTGTGTGTATAAGGCAGCAGTGTAATCCAGGGGAGAGGGGAAGGGAACTGGAGCATTGTGTGTATAAGGCAGCAGTGTGATCCAGGGGGAGGGGGCATGGAGCTGGAGCATTGTGTGTATAAGGCAGCAGTGTGATCCAGGGGGAGGGGGCAGAAAACTGGAGCATTGTGTGTATAAGGCAGCAGTGTGATTCAGGGGGAGGTGGCAGAGAGCCGGAGCATTGTGTGTATAAGGCAGCAGTGTAATCCAGGGGAGAGGAGAAGGGAACTGGAGCATTGTGTGTATAAGGCAGCAGTGTGATCCAGGGGGAGGGGGGCAGAGAGACAGAACATTGTGTGCATAAGGCAGCAGTGTAACCCAGGGGAGAGGGGAAGGGAACTGAAGCATTGTGTGTATAAGGCAGCAGTGTGATCCAGGGGGAGGGGGGCAGAGAACCGGAGCATTGTGTGTACAAGGCAGCAGTGTGATCCAGGGGGAGGGGGAAGACAGCGTGTGTATAAGGAAGCAGAGTGATCCAGGGGACAGGGGCAGAGTGTTGCAGCATTGTGTGTATAAGGCAGCAGTGTGATTCAGGGAGAGGGGGCAGAGAACCAGAGCATTGTGTGTATAAGGCAGCAGTGTGATCCAGTTGAGAGGGGAAGGGAACTGGAGCATTGTGTGTATAAGGCAGCAGTGTGATCCAGGAGGAGGGGGGCAGAGAACCGGAACATTGTGTGTACAAGGCAGTAGTGTGATCCAGGGGGAGGGGCCAAAGTTCTGGAGCATTGCGTGTATAAGGCATGTCAAATTCATATCACCTCCACTTGTGCACCGCCCTAATAACATTTCCTAGAAGTTATTTGTAATTATCACAAAGGGCTTATTCCGGACAACAAAAATGGCCGAAACAATAACAAAGGCAATAAACTGGGGGGGATAAAGTAAACGTCCGTGAAAATGGCCACCGCCAAAATGGCTAATTTTCTTTCAGCTATACAAAGCTATCAAATTCTTGATCACCAAAAAAACGGAGATTCTTCTCTCTCATTCTTACCTGAAACACAGAATTAGATTCGAAAGGGAAATATATTTGCTGCATAAACTCAATTAACCTTATAACAAAGGCCCCAAGGAGAACTTAGTAAGTGGCTCTATTTATACCAAAAATGTAATGATTTGTGCTTAAAAGGGATTTAGAGTGCAGCTTAACGAGCCGAAAGAGAGAATGCAATTATAGTTCCCCAATCCCGTCGTTGAGAAATAATTAGTGGTGTTTGTTAGGACGGGACTGGAAGTCAGATAAACACTCGCTGTCTTACAACACCTCAAAGATCCATTGTGAACTGGAAAGTCTCTCCTAGCAGACAGTCATGCCGGGACCATGCTATTGCAGGTGCCATGACCTTGGTCACCCATGGTATCCCTGTGACCCCACAACCCTATCATCCCAAAGTACAATGGTAAGTGGCAACCTCAGCCAGGACTACGGCCAGGCTACACCCCCCTAGGACACCCATGACAAAGGAAGGTATGCCTGTGACCCCACAACCCTATCATCCCAAAGTACAATGGTAAGTGGCAAACTCAGCCCGGAGTACGGCCAGGCTACACCCCACCTAGGACCCCCACGACAAAGGAAGGTATGCCTGTGACCCCACAACCCTATCATCCCAAAGTACAATGCCAAGTCACAACCTCAGCCTGGACTCTGGACAGGCCACGCCCCCCAGTTGGTCACCTATGGTAAAGAAGGTATCCCTGTGACCATACATCCGTACCATCCCAAAATACAATGGCAAGTGGCAACCTCAGCCTGGACTCCGGCCAGGTCACACCCCCTAGGTCACCCATGGTAAAGGAAGTTATCCCTGTGACCCCACAACCGTTTCATCCCAAAGTACAATGGTAAGTGGCAACCTGAGCCTGGACTTCAGCCAGGCCACACCCCTCTAGGATCCCCATGGTAAAGGAAGGTGTCCCTGTGATCCCACAACCCTATCATCCCAAAGTAAAATGGTAAGTGGCAACGTCAGCCCAGACTACAGCCAGGCGACACCCCCCTAGGACCCCCAGGGTAAAGGAAGGTATCCCTGTGACCGTACATTCATATCATCCCAAAGTACAATGGTAAGTGGCAACCTCAGCCCGGACATTAGCCAGGTCACACCACCCTAGGTCACCCATGGTAAATGAAGGTATCCCTGTGACCCCACAACCGTATCATCCCAAAGTACACTGGCAAGTCACAACCTCAGCCTGGACTCTGGAAAGGCCACACCTCCTTGGTCACCCATGGTAAAGGAAGGTATCCCTGTGACCCCACAACCGTATCATCCCAAAGTACCATGGTAAGTGGCAATCTCAGCCCGGACTACGGCCAGGCCACACACCCCCTAGGACCCCCATGATAAAGGACAGTATTCCTGTGATCGCACATCCGTACCATCCCAAAATACAATGGCGAGTCACAACCTCAGTCCAGACTCTGGCCAGGCCACGCCCCCCTTGGTCACCCATGGTTAAAGGAAGGCATCCATGTGACTGCACATCTGCACCATCCCAAAATACAATGGCAAGTCACAACCTTAGCCTGGACTCTGGACAGGCCACGCCCCCCTAGGTCACCCTTGGTAAAGGAAGGCATCCCTGTGACCGCACATCCGTATCATCTTTTAAAAAAAAATGCCAAGTGGCAACCTCAGCCTGGACTCCGAATACATTTCTCATGTTGTGCAGTCCTGCAGTCTTGGGCCCTCCATGGTGGTGGAAGGCCAGGGCCCAGACGCAAGTGCAACCTTTGGAACCCTGGTAGTTACGCCAGTGGTGTCAGTGTGGACTGTGAATGGTATCAGTCAGTAAGGCAGTGGATGTGGTCAGTAGAGCAGTGGAGGGGGGCAGTATGAGGGGACAGCATGATTATAGGAGGGGGCAGTGGAGGGCAGTATGTGGGGACAGCATAATGGGAGGGGGGCAGTATGAGGGAACAGCATGAAGGGAGAGGGGCAGTATGAAGGAAAAGCATGATGGGAGGGGGGCAGTATGTGGAGACAGCATGATGGAAGGGGGAGCAGTGGAAGTTGGTTGGGAGCATGAAATTGTGGTCAAACTTTCCCATAGACACCCTCCTAAAACTTGTGGACGGTCTTCCCAGAAGAGTTGAAGCTGTTATAGCTGCAAAAAGGTGGGCCGACTCAATATTGAACGCTACGGACTAAGACCGAGATGCCATTTAAGTTCGAGGGCGTGTAAAGGCAGGTGTACCAATACTTTTGACAATAGTGTATATATACTCAAGAGACAGACCTCTATTCGAAATGCAATTTAGAAAATAAAGTGAAGAAAGTCCAAATGTTTCAGTTTTCTACATTCTTTTCTTTCTATGGAAACATTCCATTTCTCAAAGACTTCAGTAAACCGATTAGCCTGAAAAGGGATCTCCGCGGGGGAATGCCTCGGAACCGCTAATTATATTTTTTGAATGGAATTTCCCCCGCATTGGATTCCTCTGCCTGGTCCTTTTATAAGCCGGGGCACAAAACAGGCATCTTTAGTTTCACTTTAGACATCCTATAAAGCCCCATTTTTAATAGTCTTGTTGAGCTGATGTCTCGAGGCCTTTGCTGACGGAACACTGGGACGCGGAGTAATTTACTTTTATGCTGGAGTTGTTTGCTGTCAGTCAACGGCAATGGGGAGGGGGGGGGGTCAGCACAGGACCGAGGAAAGCTTGTAAATGGAGCCTGGAGGATGACTAGGTCAAGGGGGAACTTTTGATATCTCATTAAATTGAGCCTGTCACCGCGGGGGGCCACTTACAAAAGAAAAGGCCAGCCCTGAAGAGTCTCTATACTTACCTTTACAACATTATACTTACCTTAAGGTGGCTATCTCTTGGTGTTTGGTAATACAAGAGTAACGGTAAGTATAGCGCTTCTATTTTTACAGACTCAATGTCATAGCCTGTCAAAGGATGCGCCTTGACCCAGTCATTATTTCAGGCTTTAGTTACAAAGTCTCCTTGGTCCTGTATTGACACCCTCCGAGGAGGGTCCCTAATTTGGCCTTAGGACTCTACTGTCCCACTTCCTGCTGCCACCGGATCGGGACGTAGGCGCTCCGTGCTGAGGCCTAAGGCCTCACATTTACAGGGGCCTTGCAGCCGCCTAATTTGCCTGTGCTCAATTACTGATGTCAACACTGACGGTTTCGCCTACCCCCCGCTGGGGCTCTGTTGCCCAGGGGCTGAGTGATAAATCGGGTACTGCTGATACTGGAATAGTGGCCTTAGCACGGAGCGCCTGCGTCCCGATCTGGCGGCAGCAGGAAGCGGGACATTAGAGGCCTCTAGGGGGGTGGCAGCAGCTGGATGACATCATCCGGCTCCAGGTGCCAGCTCTACAAGTGCTGGGCCCACCTTGTCGTTGACTACTCCCCAACCACTGAAGGTATTGAACTAGTCAGATGGGTACAAATAATTCTTCTCCCCTGCACACAATGGCTCCTCTGGTTGGCTTGTATGATAAAGACTTACAATCAGGCGTGAGGAACCACCGCATATGGTGGGAGGAGCAGATGTTAATGCGTCCGCAAAACCAGTGGCCTTTTATCCTTCCATGAAAGGGCCTAGATACGTATTTGGAAACTACAGGCCAGTCAGCCTAACATCAATAGTTTGTAAACTTTTGGAAGGGATGATAAGGGACCATATCCAAGAATTCAGTAAACCGAGTAAGCCTGAATAGGGATTTCCGCAGGGGAATGCCTCTGAACCGCTAATCATATTTTTTTTTATGGAATTTCTACCACATTGGATTCATCTGCCTGGTTCTTATATAAGCCAGGGCACAAAACAGGCATCTTTAGTTTCACTTTAGACATTGTATAAAGCCCCATTTTTAATAGCCTTGTTGAGCTGATGTCTCGAGGCCTTTGCTGACAGAAAACATTGGGTTCAACACTGGTTCATGCATCGGCAAATCAGTGGCCTTTCATCCTTCCATGAATGGGCCTAGATACGTATTTGGAAACTACAGGCCAGTCAGCCTAACATCAATAGTTTGTAAACTTTTGGAAGGGATGAACCAGTGTTAAACCCAGTGTTCTGTCAGCAAAGGCCTCGAGACATCAGCTCAAGAAGACTAAGGGGCCATATCCATGAATTCAGTAAACCAATTACGTATTTGGAAACTACAGGCCAGTCAGCCTAACATCAATAGTTTGTAAACTTTTGGAAGGGATGATAAGGGACCATATCCAAGAATTTACTGATAAGAATAGTATTATAAGTAGTAACCATCATGGAATTATGAAAGATCATTCTTGCCAGACCAACCTACTAACATTCTGCGAGGAAGTGAGCTGCGATCTGGATAAAAGAAGGCCTGTGGATGTGGTGTAACTGCTTACAGGGGCCCGTCCAGATGGTGGTGATAAATAGCCAGGGCTTTTTTTCTCAGAGAATAGGCGCAGGAACTCCCTCCTTCTGTCACCTCTTGTGTCCACCCCCTACCCACTTCCAAGCACCATTCATTGGTTTCATCCCCTACCCACCTCTGAGCACTATTTTTTGGTTCGACCCCCTACCCACCTCCGAGCACCATTCTTTGGTTCGACCCCTCCCCACGAGCACCATTCCTATTCTCCACTCCCTACCCACCTCCGAGTACCATTCCTTGGTTCCATTCCCTATCCATTTCCGAGCACTGTTCCTTGGTTTCACCCCCTACCCACCTCCGAACACTATTCCTTGGTTCCACCCCCTACCCACCTCCAAGCACCATTCATTGGTTTACCCCCTACCCACTTCTGAGCACCATTCCTTGGTTCCACTCCTTGCCCACCTCCGAGCACTATTCCCTGGTTCCCCCCCCTACCCACCTCCGAGCACTATTTCTTGGCTCCACCCCCTACTCACCTCCAAGCACCATTCGTTGGCTCCACCCCCTACTCACCTCCAAGCACCATTCATTGGTTTCGCCCCCTGCCAACCCCCCCAACCCACCTCTGAGCGCCCTTCCTTGGTTCCACCCCCTACCCAACCCCGAGCACCATTACATACATTCAGAGCTGAAGGTGCCGGAACTGCTGAAAAAAAGCCCTGTAAATAGCATATCTTCAGAATGATCGGAAGTTATAAGCACGGCCCTCCATGGGCTCTGTCCAGGGACCAATCCTGGTTAACTTGTTCATAAATGATAAAGAGGTTGGTAAGTTCCTCTGGGGCTGAAGTGGTTTAAGGGACTGTTTCTGCAAAACTGAAAAACGTTCCTCAGGACTTCAGCTTGTCTGGTGCTGTTCTTCTTCAGTTGGGTTTGGACCAGACTGTCCTGTGAGACCCGGAAGTCCTTCATCTAAGACGGAACGATCAAAGGGGGTCCACCTTAAAAAGTCTCTACCATTTTGACAATTGCTTTGGTAGCTTGGGATGGAGCTGGAGGTTCCGTGATGTTTCCTTCTGGAGGAAACTGACTTTAGTCTGGAAATTTTCCAAAGAAAAATTAGCATCGGGGCACGGGCTGGTGAACGGGTTAATGTCGCGGCCGCATCCAATTAGTTACACCTTCGCTTAGTCATGCTCATTTTTTTTTGCTGCAATTAGCAGATTCAGCTTTATAAACTGAATGATCCTGGCAGAGGAAACCGACTGAAATGTCTCATAGAGGACAGAGAGAGCTGGAAATAGACGAGGAGAGGAAGCCAGCTGGATGGTGGATCCCCAACTCCCATCTGCCGGAGGACTCTGCTCCTTCCTCTATAACTCTCCTCTCCTGATATACTCTGCTGGAGGACTCTGCTCCTTCCTCTATAACTCTCCTCTCCTGATATACTCTGCTGGAGGGCTCTGCTCCTTCCTCTATAACTCTCCTCTCCTGATATACTCTGCTGGAGGGCTCTGCTCCTTCCTCTATAACTCTCCTCTCCTGATATACTCTGCTGGAGGACTCTGCTCCTTCCTCTATAACTCTCCTCTCCTGATATACTTTGCTGGAGGACTCTGCTCCTTCCTCTATAACTCTCCTCTCCTGATATACTCTGCTGGAGGACTCTGCTCCTTCCTCTATAACTCTCCTCTCCTGATATACTCTGCATTGCTGGAGGACTCTGCTCCTTCCTCTATAACTCTCCTCTCCTGATATACTCTGCTGGAGGACTCTGCTCCTTCCTCTATAACTCTCCTCTCCTGATATACTCTGCTGGAGGACTCTGCTCCTTCCTCTATAACTCTCCTCTCCTGATATACTCTGCATTGCTGGAGGACTCTGCTCCTTCCTCTATAACTCTCCTCTCCTGATATACTCTGCACTGCTGGAGGACTCTGCTCCTTCCTCTATAACTCTCCTCTCCTGATATACTCTGCTGGAGGACTCTGCTCCTTCCTCTATAACTCTCCTCTCCTGATATACTCTGCTGGAGGACTCTGCTCCTTCCTCTATAACTCCCCTCTCCTGATATACTCTGCACTGCTGGAGGACTCTGCTCCTTCCTCTATAACTCTCCTCTTCTGAAATACTCTGCTCTGCTGGTGAGTGTAGTCTCAGTAATTTTCTAGCAAAAAACTTGTGTAAACAGAGTCTAAAAAAAGAGGCTCGGTCCTTTACCACTTAAGGACCGCCGCACGACGATATACGTCGGCAGAATGGCACGACTGGGCACATGGACGTATATATATATGTCCCCTTTAAGAGCCCAGCTGTGGGTTCCGAGTGCCTGTGGAGCGCCTGTGGGTTCCGAGCGCGCCGCCGTCGGCACGCTCACAACCTGGCTCCGAAGCTCCGTGACAGTGCCCGCGGGACCCGATCACCGCTGGTGTCCCGCGATCAGTCACAGGAGCTGAAGAGCGGAAAGAGGTGAGTGTAAACAAACCTTCCCTTTTCTTCACTATGGCAATGTCACTGATCGTCTGTTCCCTGATATAGGGAACAACGATCACTGATGTCACACGTCAAGCCCCGCCCCCCTACAGTTAGAAACACATATGAGGTCACACTTAACCCTTACAGCGCCCCCTAGTGGTTAACTCCTAAACTGCCATTGTCATTTTCACAGTAATCGGTGCATTTTTATAGCACTTTTCGCTGTGAAAATGATAATGGTCCAAAAAATGTGTCAAAATTATCCGATGTGTCCGCCATAATGTCGCAGTCACGAAAAAAAAAAAACCGCTGATCGCCGCCATTACTAAAAAATATTAATAAAAACGCCATAAAAACTATCCCCTATTTTGTAAACGCTATAAATTTTGCGCAAACCAATCGATAAACGCTTATTGTGATTTTTTTTTACCAAAAATAGGTAAAAGAACACGTATCGGCCTAAACAGAGGGAAAAAAAATGTTTTTACATCTTTTTTTTTGATAATATTTATTATAGCAAAATGTAAAAAATATTGTTGTTTTTTTTTTCAAAATTTGTCGCTCTATTTTTGTTTATAGCCCCAAAAATAAAAATAAAACGCTCAAATACCACCAAAAGAAAACTCTATTTTTGGGGGAAAAGGACGCCAATTTTGTTTGGGAGCCGCGTCGCACGTCAGTTAAAGCGACGCGACGCAGCGCCGAATCGCAAAAAGTGCTCCGGTCTTTGGCCAGTGTTGTACGTCGGTTACGTCGTTTGCGTCAATCGCTCGGGGATGGGGCTGGACGTCATTTACGTACACGTCGTTTACATTGACAACTTGCGACGTGATTTACTTGAAAACGTAAATTACGTGGGGGGGGGGGGTCATGATTCGTTTACACGAATCACGCCCACTACATGACTAATTTGAATCAGGCGCCCTTACGCCGGCCACTTTACCCTACGCCGCTGCAACTTACGGATCAAGTGCATTTCTGAATGAGGCGCCTGCCCATAAAAGTTGCGGAGGCGTGGCGTGAAGAGCATACGCACAAATTTACCCCCACCTTCTCTGAATCTGGCCCATGATGTTTGGGGTGATTTTCTAGCAAAAAAAAAAAAAAAAAAGTCTGAAAAAGAAGCTCGTCATTTGGCGGTTAATGTAGTCGAAACGCGTCTTTTTCTGCCCGTGTGAATGAGCCCCGACACTCTAAACCATTCCAAAGCCCCACCGGTCTGGCCAATAAAATTGCTGCGTTTTCTTTTTTTTTTTCATGACAAAAGGGAGATGTTTACCGTCTTCATTAAAACTAACAAGCAGCAGAGAAATCGGAGCGCGCCGATTCGTTCCGCGCTCTAACCTATAGCTGGGAGCCTTATTTTTTTTGTATTTTAATTTTTTTATTTCCTTTGATTTTTCTTTTTTTTTTTCTTTTTTTTTTATGTCTGAAGTCCGCGGTCTCCCGAGAGGCCAGAATACTCTTCCGAAAAAAAAAATTTGCCTAGAAGTAGAGTTAACTAGCAGACCTAATTAAAGAGCGGCGTCTCCTGCGAGTGGATGAAATTCATACCCCGTGAATACAAATTAAAGTCTCATTCTCTTCAGCATTCAGATCATTCGGAGACGCCGCACCTTCCTCACAACCAGACTAAAGTGATTTCAAAGTCAGACGCAAGGATCTGCAATTTTTTATTTTAATTTTTTTCCCGAAAAAAAAAAAAAAAGTAAAAAAAAATTAATAAAAAAAATGCTTCTTGCTGATTTTTTTTTTTTCATTTTTCTTCTCAACTGCGTTTCCATTAAGACAATAAAATAATAAAAATAATAATAATAAAAATAAAGAGCCAGATCCACAGAGCCAGTACGTCGGTGTATCTCCTGAAACGCCGGCGTACTTTCAAATTACGCGCGTCGTATCCTTAGGGCCAGATTCTCGAAGAAATTCGCCAGCGTAGCGTAAGCCATTTACACTACGCCGCCGCGTCGTACTAGAGCAAGTATTCCCTAAGCATTCGCTCCGTCGTTTGCGTTGGCGTAGCGAAAATGGCCCAGCGCAAGCCCGCGTAATTCAAATGGGGCGGCTTGTATTTAAGTGAAGCGCGCAACCGCGTCGAACGAACTGCACGTGCGCCGGCCGGGGAAAAAGACCAGTGCGCATGCTCCAGCTCACGTCGGAAAGCGTCGTGTTGAAACCGACGTCAAAACGGCGTGAGCGTCATTTACGCAACTCCCTATTCGCGAACGAGTTAGTAAAACGACGTAAGCGACGGAAAAAAGCCGACGCTGACCCGACGCCATACTTAACATGGCATCCGACGGCACCCGACGGAACTTCGTAAGGTTACTCCACATAGAAGCTGGGGGTAACCTTACGCGGACGAAAACGACGTACGCGACGACGGGGCGGCGTAAAAGCGATCGGGAATCGGCGTACTAGCCTCATTTGCATAGGCAAATGAGAAAACAACGTAAAGGCCACCTAGTGGCCGGAGTTGTCATTACATCTACGATCCGCAAGTGTAATGGTATTACACTTGTCGGATGTTGCAGCGTATCTATGCCAAAGTGACGCTAAGCATCACGCGCATAGATACGAGGCAAAAATAACGGCGATACGACGGGGTATCTGAGATACTCCGACGTATCGCCGCTGAGAATCTGGCCCTTAGTCTGAATCCTCAAACCATGATACGGCGGCTTCGGGCTTCGATCCGACAGGCTTACGTCTTCGTACGCCTTCGGATCTACGCTGCAATATTTCTGCGCCCGCTGGGTGGAGTTTGCGTCGTTTTCCGCGTCGGGGTACGCAAATGAGCTTTTTACGGCGATCCACGAAGGTACGAGCGGCCGTCGCATTCTCTAACGCCGTCGCTAGTCGGCTTTTTCCGGCGTATAGTTAAATCCGGTCTATAGTTAGACTTGCCATGTTAAGTATGGCCGTCGTTCCTGCGCCTGCGTCGGTTTTTTTTGCGCAAGTCGTCCGTGAATAGGAATGTACGTAAATTACGCTACAAAAAAAAAAGAAGTTTTAACGTAATTTTGCGCAATGCACGGCGGAAAAATTTCTGAACGGAGCATTGCGCAGTTCGTTCGCCGCGGGGACGCGCCTAATTTAAATGCTTCACGCCCCCTAATCGGGTATTTCGATTCCGCCGCGAGAAATACACTACACCGCCGTATCTTACGGGCCGAAATCTTTCTGGATTCGACTTAGAGCCAGGTAAAATACGGCGGCGTAGTGTATCTCTGATACTCTACGCCGGGGCAATTGTATGTGGATCTGGCCCATAGTTTCCAGCGAAGTGAGGCACACTTGTACAGAGTCGTTGGCGGCCATTGAAGGGGGCGTGTAGGGGGCGTGGCTCTTGCTAGATGATAGAATGACGTTCGGTCTCGGATGCGCAGGCTCTTTTTTTTTTAGTGGTCGATGAACATCGCTGTTTGTTTAATGTTACTAATGAAGCCCCCCCCCCCTCCCCGAGGATCTTATAATTAATGGTGAGAGCGTAAAAGAGGATTTGTGCTAGGAGTGGTGATTTGGGGGAGGATTTGTTTTGGAGGGGGGAAGAGGATATGTGCTAAAAGGGATGGATTTGTGTTGGGAGGGGGATCGGGGGAAGAGGATTCCTGCTAGGGGTGGTGATTTAGTGGGGGATTTCTGTCAAGTGGGGGGATGGGAAGAGGATTTGTGCTAAGAGGGGGGATTTAGGGGGATTTGTGTTGGGAGGGGGGATCGGGGGAAAGAGGATTCTTGCTAGGAGGGGGAGTGGTGATTTGGGGGGGTTTGTGTCGGGTGGGGGGGGGGATTCTTGCTAGGAGGGGGTATTTGGGGTGGATTTGTGTTATGAGGGGGATGGCAGAAGAGGATTTGTTTTAGGAATGGTGATGTGGGTGGATTTGTGTTGGGAGGGGGGAAGAAGATTTGTGCTAGGAGTGGTTATTTGGGGGATTTGTTTTGGGAGGAAAGATGAGGAAGAGGATTCTTGCTAGGAGGGGGAATGGAGAAGAGGATTTATGCTAGGAGGGGGCTTTGTGTTGAGTGGGGGGGGGGGGAGAGGATTTGTGCTAGGAGATGGGATTTGTGTTGGGAGGAGGAAGAGGATTCATGCTAGAAGGGGGGGATTTGTGTTAGGAGTGGTGATTTGGGGGGATTTTTGTTGGGAGGGAGGATGGGGGAAGAGGATTCATGCTAGGAGGAGGGGATTTGTATTGGGAGGGGGGGATGAAGATGAGGATTTGTGCTAGGAGGGGCATTTGTGTTGAGAGGGGGGATGGGGGGAGAAGATTGGTGCTAGGAGTGGTGATTTTTGTTGGGAGGGGGGAAAAAGATTTGTGCTAGGAGGGGGCATTTGTTTTGGAAAGGGGGACGGGGAAGAAGATTTGTGCCAGGAGTGGTGATTTCGGGGGTGTTGTATTGGGAGGGGGGGTTGGGAGAAGAAGATTCATGCTAAGAAGGGGGATTTGGGGGGGGTTTGTGTTATTAAAGTAAAATGGGGGGGGGGGTACTTCTGCTTTTAGGGATTATTAGGTGGTATGTATGCCAGGAGGGGAAATTTGTGTGTGGAGGAGGGAGATTTGGGAGGGAGATTTGTACTGAAAAGGGAGGGGGAATTTGGAGTGGGGGGGGTTTTGTGCTAGGGTCATATGGGGAGAGAAGATTTGAGATGGGGGGGGGGGCAAAGATTTGTGCTGAGAGTAGTGATTTCAGTGGGTGAGGGGGTGGATTTGTACTGGGAGGGGGGAATTTTTGCTTAGGGGCGAGCATACAGATAAGTGTTTGATTTTTTTTTGGGGGGGGGGGGGGGTTGCTGACACATAAAGCTCCTATATATAATTTTCTCCCTGGGCTCTAGATGACCTTGTCCCGGCACTGCCTATATTCCAGTCACTACTGGCAAATGTCAAGCCAGGTGTTGATTGTCCAGGAACAGGGAGGGGAAGTGTGAAGGTTGGGACCGCCCTTTTCATGTCTGCATAGGTGTCAGTCCTCTGAGTCACATGGCTGGAGCTTGGGGACACCCCCCCCCCCCCCCAATTCTCCCACGCACAAATCAGGCAAATTAGGCAGCCCTGAGGCCCCTGGGAGCGCGAGGCCTTAGGCGACCACCTTTTTTGCCTAATCAGGAGGTGCGAACAAATCTCCGCAGTCGAGATGTTCCTCAACTGAGGAACCGGCTTGGATAGGCTACCAAACGTCTTCAACATTCCAGAACAAGTCCAGTTCAAGGACTAGATACACCTACCCCGCTGGTCCCCGGGGGGGGGGGGGGTATGGCACCCACCAATCCGGCTTGAATTTTTGCCGAGTCAGGTGAGCCAATTTCCAGAAGTAGAGTAAAGTTCACCGAAAAGGAAACCAGAAGAAAGGTGGAGCGTGACTCAGCACTGGGATCGGAGGCGACGTCTCATCGCTTCGCCTCGCAGCTACGGACAGAACGTCTCGGCGGCGGTGACTCGGCGGCGGTGACTCGGCCGCCCCCCCTCCCCCGTCCCACCAGACCACACAAAGATCCTCTATTAATAACTCGGCGGTTAAACAACGACCGACCATAAAACGACTTCCTGAGCAAATAAAGAGACGGGAGCCTCGGGACAGGAGGCGCGTCTCATCCAGACGTAACACCTGTGAGTCAGGAGCTGTGATTCACCCAGCCGCCAGGAATACGCCGCGCCGCCGATCGTTACCTTCGCTCGCAGCGATCCCTCCGCTCTTCTCCTTTCTATCTCTCTGCAGCCAAAACCGCGGGAGAGATTTCTGAAATCCTTATTCTTTTCTCCTCGTATCAAAAGAAAAAAAGAGAAAAAGTAGCAAATATTGACATTTCCCATAATTGCGGGGGGAGGGGAAGGAGCGTTCTTTTCAGGCAGATTTTTCGCTTCCTTGTATATTACGGTCAGGACTGAGAGGAGGAAACATTTGAAAATATTTTTTTTGGCCAGGTAAAAATAAAAAGTTGCATGTTTGCCCCCCAATTCGCACCTGAGTGTAGCATCTTTGAATGGGGGGGGGGGGGGGTTGGTGTGTTTTTATGCACATTTTTGAGCTTTGACGTTTTTTTATTAGCCAACTAGAAAAATCTATCATCTATTTGCCATTAGCTTTTATTTTGTATTCATTTATTATTATTATTATTATTTTAGGGTAAGGTGAGTTAAGGTTAGGATTAGAAGTTGGGGTTAGGATTTTGGGGATTGGGTTAGGATTAGGGGTTGGGGTTAGGATTTTGGGGTTGGGGTTAGTATTAGGAGTTTGGGATTAGGGGTTGGGGTTAGGATTGGGGGTTGGGGTTCGGATAAGAGGTTTGAAATAGGATTAGAGGTTGGGGTTAGGGATAAGAGTGTTGGGGTTAGGAGTAGGGGTTGGGGTTAGGATTAGGGGTTGTGGTTATGATAAGAGGGTTGGGGTTAGGATTAGAGGTTGGGGTTAGGATTGGAGGTTGGGGTTAGGATTAGAGGTTGGGGTTAGGATTAGAGGTTGGGGTTGGGATTAGAGGTTGGGGTTAGGATTAGAGGTTGGGGTTAGGATTGGGGGTTGGGGTTAGGGATAAGAGTGTTGGGGTTAGGGATAGGAGTGTTTGGGTTAGGATTAGGGGTTGGGGATAGGTATACGAGTGTTGGGGTTAGGATTAGGGGTTGGGGTTAGGATTAGGGGTTGGGATAAGAGGGTTGGGGTTATTATTGGGATTAGGGGTTTGGGGTTAGGGTTAGGATTAGGGGTATGATTAGAGGTTGGGATTAGGATTAGGGTTGGGGGTTAGGATTGGGGTTAGGATTAGGGGTATGATTAGAGGTTGGGGTTAGGATTAGGGTTGGGGGTTATGATTAGGATTGGGGGTTGGGATAAGGATTGGGGGTTGGGATAAGAGGGTTGGGTTTAGGATTGGGGGTTGGGATTAGGATTAGGGGTTGGGGTTAGGATTGGGGTTGGGGTTAGGATTAAGGGTATGATTAGAGGTTGGGATTAGGATTAGGGTTGAGGGGTAGGATTAGGATTGGGGGTTGGGGTTAGGGGTATGATTAGAGGTTGGGGTTAGGATTAGGGGTTGAGGTTAGGATTAGGGGTTTGGGATAAGAGGGTTGGGATTAGGGGTATGATTTGAGGTTGGGATTAGGGTTGGGGGTTAGGATTGGGGTTAGGATTAGGGGTATGATTAGAGGTTTGGGTTAGGATTAGGGCTGGGGGTTATGATTAGGATTGGGGGTTGGGGTAAGGATTGGGGGTTGGAGTAAGAGGGTTGGGTTTAGGATTGGGATTAGGATTAGGGGTTGGGGTTAGGATTGGGGTTAGGATTAGGGGTATGATTAAAGGTTGGGATTAGGATTAGGGTTGAGGGGTAGGATTAGGGGTTGGGGTTAGGATTAGGGGTATGATTAGAGGTTGGGGTTAGGTTTAGAATTGGGGGTTGGGGTTAGGATTAGGGGTTGGGGATTAGGATTGGGGGTTGGGGTTAGGATTAGAATTGGGGGTTGGGGTTAGGATTAGGATTAAAATTGGGGGTTGGGGTTAGGATTGGGGGTTAGGGTTAGGATTAGAATTGGGGTTAGGATTAGGGGTTGGGGTGTCAGGGAATCTAGTAGATCAGACTGTGTGACTACACAGAGGAGACCAAAAACGCATGTAAGTGAAAACAACCAGTGCACAATTAACAACAAATAGTATAAACAAATCAAGAGGAGATACCGTAATCGTAAACAAAGCCAGGCCAGGGTCATACACAAGGGGATATCAGCAGATGGGTGAGGACGGGAACACAACAGGGCAGGGAGAGGATGGATGGACAGGCTGCGGGGCAGGAATCAAAGGTAAACGGGTAACAGAAAGGACAGGTCCAGGATGGGCTCGGGATAAGGGATCAGGTCGGGTCAGATGCAGGCTCTGGGCCTGATGCGGGCTCGGGGCCGGATGCGGGCTCGGGGCCGGATGCGGGCGCGGGGAGAGAGATACCAAGGCAAAGTATGTGAGGGCTCGCCGGGTATTTATGAGACTGCAGTAATTGTCCTCATGAAACACCTGAGCGGAGGAGGTGCTGCCTGCCCCACACTGCCGGGAATACACCCGCTGGTGGATGCCGGTACTACGGCCCATGGATCAGACATTACCACAGGCAGGTGAGATCCTCTATCAAGAGGAAACCTGCTGGTGGACACTAGTACTGCAATCCATAGTACCAACAGCGCCACCAGCGGGTGAAGCCTTTCTTAACATGGTGTTAGGATTTGGGGCTGAGGGTTAGAACTAGGAGTTGGGGTTGGGGTACTGCCAATCAGCGCCCACCAGTGCCACCTATCAGTGCCCACCAGTGCTGCCAATCAGTGCCCACTAGTGCTACCAATCAGTGAACACTAATGCTGCTAATCAGTGCCCACCGGTGCCACCTATCAGTGCCCACCAGTGCTGCCAATCAGTGCCCACTAGTGCTGCTAATCAGTGCCCACCGGTGCCACCTATCAGTGCCCACCAGTGCTGCCAATTAGTGCCCACTAGTGTTGCTAATCATTGCCCAATGGTGCCACCTATCAGTGCCCACCGTTGCCACCTATCAGTGCTGCCAATCAGTACCCACTAGTGCTGCTAATCAATGCCCACTGTTGCCACCTATTAGTGCCCACCAGTGCTGCCAATCACTACCCACTAGTGCTGCTAATCAGTGCCCACCAGTGCCACCTATCAGTGCCACCTATCAGTGCCCACCAGTGCTTTCAATCAGTGCCCACTAGTGCTGCTAATCAGTGCCCACCGATGCCACTTATCAGTGCCCACTAGTGCTGCCAATCAGTGCCCACTAGTGCTGCTAATCAGTGCCCACCAGTGCTGCCAATCAGTGCCCACCAGTGCTGCCAGTCAGTACCCACTAGTGCTGCTAATCAGTGCCCACCGGTGCTACCTGTCAGTGGCCATCGGTGCTGCCAATCAGTGCCCATCCTCCTATTTTAGCTGAACTTGCACGATTTCAAACCTGAGGCGCAATTTAGTTTGAAAAATACCGGCGCTAATACCGTGTGACATAAAAAACATCGCAACACCCACCATTTTATTGTCTAGGGTCTGTGCTAAATAAAAATATAATGTTTGGGGGTTCTGTGTAATTGTTTAGCATGTAGGTGAGAAATGTTGAATTGGTCGGGATGGGAAATGGTTAAGGAATAATTAGCAGGGTGGGAGGAGACACCTGTCAGTGATTGCAGGCCCCGCCCACCTGTGCAGCTCTCCTCACTTTAAATGCACCTGAGAGGCCGTCCAGGTAAGACGTGTCTGTATACGTTGTGAGATCTTCCTCCATTAGACGTATTATGGGGGGGATTGTATTCCTGGGATTGGAGGGAGGCTTGAAGAAGATCTCTGTTGGATACAAATAGATACAATGGCCCGGGTTCACAAAGCACTTGCGCCGACGTATCTCCAGTACAAATATGCGCCGGACCCGCAAACGAAGACACGCCTAAAAACAGACTTCACCCCACCGACTTGCCTACGCCGGCGTAGAGTGGGCGCATATTTACGCTGGACGCGTGTGACGCTCCCATTGATTTTCTATTCAAATATGCAAATGAGGGAGATACGGCGATTCACGAACGTAGTTTTCCGTCCGGCGTAAAGTTATTCCCCATAGATGAGGCGCAACCCATGCAACCCATGCAAAGGTATGGACCAGGGAACACAAGCCTACGCATTGTACGTTGGACGTCTGTGAATATGGGCCGACGTGGGTGTGGCTGGGCGTAGGTTACGTTCACGGCGTACACAGTGATCCGGCGTATCTTAGGCAGTTGTTCCGACGTGGTTGTGCGCATGCGCACGGGGATACGTCCACGTCTCGATGGATGCGCAGTTCGTTTTAAGTTCTTGTCTGGCGCCCGGCCCATCGTTTGCATGGGGTCACGCTTCATTAGCATGGATCACGCCCACTTCCTGCCCATTTCCAGCTACTTACGCCTACGAAATATACGCTACGCCGGCGCAGAGTTGGGAGCATTTGCTTTGTGAATCCCATGCTTGCCTCTCCGCACTGCGCTGGCGTAGCGTAAAAGAGATACGCTACGGCGGCATTAAATGTGCGCCGATGTCTGTGAATCCGGGCCTATAGATACAATGAGATACAATGTATGCAGAAGATACAACAAAGCCTACAGAGATGGAGATGGAGGGGCTGCTTGTCCCCGAGGCCTTCATATGCTGACCACCTAACTCTACGTCATGACTTTACCGCAAAATACCCGAGTTATGGCTGCAGCTAGAAGATGCCGGAACCCCCGGTATTGTTAGTATATATTATATAATACACTATTTTATTATTTATATATATATATATATATATATATATATATATAAATCTACAATAAAATAGTGTGTGTGTATACATTTATACACACACACTATTTTATTTTTTTTATTTTTTTATATATATATATATATATATATATATATATATATATATATACACACACACTATTTTATTGTTTATACATACACACACTATTTTATTGTTTATATATATATATATATATATATATATATATACACTATTTTTATTTATTTATTTATATATATATATATATATATATACACACAATTGTATTGTTTTTCTTTTTTATATATACATACACACTATTTTATTGTTTTATATATATATACACACACTATTTTATTGTTTTTATATTTACATACACACTATTTTTTTTATATATATACACACACACTATTTATTATTTTATATATATATATATATATATATATTATAAACACACATTTTTATTGTTTTTATTTTTATATATACATACACACTATTTTATTGTTTTATATTTATATATATATATATACACACTATTTTATTGTTTTTATTTTTTATATTTACATACACACTATTTTATTGTTTTATTTTTTATATATACATACACACTATTTTATTGTGGTTTTTTTTTATATATATATATATATATATATATATATATATATATATATATATATATATACACACACACACACTATTTTATTGTTTTTTTTCTATATACATACACATACACACACACACACTATTTTTATATATATATATATATATATATATACACACACACACACACACACACTATTTTATTGTTTTTTTTTTCTATATACACACACACACACTATTTTATTGTTTTTTTTTCTATATACACACACACACACTATATTTTTCTATATACACACACACACACACTATTTTATTGTTTTTATTTCTATACACACACACTATTGTTTTTTTATATATATATATCCATACACACTATTTTATTGTTTTTATTTAATACATTTTTTCTGTCTGAACAAAAACTGATCTTGGCGTGATAAAACCCCAATCAATACCCACCATCCTTCTAATGGGGTGAGAAGCCCGCCATGCGTCTCGCTCGCACCGCCTGCGTTGTTGAACTCTGTCCCAGCGCAAGCACGCGGCAGACAGCCTTGTATCCTACGAGGACGGCTCACTCCCAACATCTCACGCTGGGAAAAAAAAAAACACAGAACACGATGCATTTTATCGGAACGTTTGCGAAGGTTGGGAACCTGGAAAACAAAGAAAAAAAATGAAGATTAACCATTTGCCTACAAGGCATTGTTAAACCCCCCCCCCCCCTCCTTCCCAGGCCAATTTTCAGCTTTCTGCGCTGTCACACTTTGAATGACAATTATGCGGTCATGTGACACTGCACACACATGACATTTTTATTGTTTTCTTCCCATAAATAGAGATTTCTTTTGGTGATATTTGATCATCTCTGGGGTTTTTGTTTTTTGCTAAACCGATTAAAAAAAAGATCGCACATTTTAAAAAATAAATAAAAAAGTTTTTCTTTGTGTTGTAAAATGTTGTTTTCTCCTTCACTAACGGGCACTGATAAGGTGGCACTGATGAGGCACTGATGGGCTACACTGATAGGTGCCACTGATGAACACTGAGAGGTGGCACTGATGAGGAGGCACTAACAGGAATTACTGATGGGTACTGATGAGGCACTGATGGGTATTACTGATGGGCACTAATAGGTGGCACTGATAGAAACAAATATGCAGTACTGATGGGCACGGATAGGCTGCACTGATAGGTGGCACTAATGGGCACTAATAGGTGGCACTAGTGGGCACTAAAAGATAGCACTGATAGGTGATACTGATAGGCAGCACTGATGAGGAGGCACTAATTTGCAGCACTGATGGGCATTGATAGGTGGCACTGATGGGCTGCACTGATAGGTCCCACTGATGGTCACTAATAGATGGCACTGATGAGGAGGCACTGATAGGTGGCACTGATAGGCGGCACTCATAGGCAGCACCGATGAGGGGGTACTGATGGACACTGATAGGTGGTACTGATGGGAACTAATATGCAGTACTGATGGACACTGATAGGCTACACTGATGAGGAGGCACTGATAGGTGGCACTAAAAGATAGCACAGTGCCAACCCCAAGGACAAGGCCCAGCAGAGTGCCAACCCCAGGGAAAAGGCCCAACACTGTGCCAACCCAAGGACGAGGTCCAATACTGTGCCAACCCCAAGGACGAGGCCCAACTCAGTGCCAACCCCAAGGACAAGGACCAACTCAGTGCCAACCCCAAGGACGAGGCCCAACACAGTGCCAACCCCAAGGACAAGGACCAACTCAGTGCCAACCCCAAGGACGAGGCCCAACACAGTCCCAGCCCCAAGGAGGAGGCCCAACACAGTGCCTACCCCAAGAACACTGCCCAACACGGTGCCAACCCCAAAGACCAGGCCCAACACAGTCCTAAAATTGCAAATTTTTATTACAAATTATGAAAAATCTTATTAAAATTTTCAGTCTTTATTCGTTTATTTAGCAAAAAATTTAAAACCCAGCAGTGATTAAATACCACCAAAAGAAAGTTCTATTTGTGTGAAAAAATTATAAAAATGTCACCTGGGTACAGCGTTGCATGACCGCGCAATTGTCATTCAAATGTGAGAGCGCTGAAAGCTAACCAAAAACAAAATGAATATATAAAATACGTCGCGATGTACACAATATCAAAAATTTCCTGACGTTTTTCTCTTCCCGACCGGCGTTCTTTATTATATTCCCAGTCAGACCAGCGCGCGTTCTGCAATCGAAAAAAAAAAAAAAAAGAGCTTGACCTGTTTACCTCGGCTGCCAGGCTGCCCTTCTTTTCCCCCCATCGGCGGCCTATTCTGCGTGACAACCCCGTCTGGAGAAAACGGAATAATTTAGCCGCTTAATAACGAGACTCAGACAGACACCAGGCGAAAACGCGCTGAACTTTCCTCGCCGCCCGGGGTCTCCGCAAGTGAGCAGCAGGGCCCGCGGCAGGAGAGAGCCGCCGCTTTCTGACCCAAACAATGTCTAGACAGGCAGAAAACATACAAATTAGCTGCAGAATCCGCCGCGCCGCGGCTCGATAGATACTGTCACCTCACTGATGGCTTAAATGAAGATTCAGGGTCATCCTGCCGTCTTCACAATACATGATGTTCTCCGACTCGCGCCCCCCCCCCCTCCTGTCTCCCCCACCCCCCCCCCCCCCATCCAGAATCCACATTTAACTCAACAAATACACTCCGCTTTTAGGCTATGAGATTTAGGCAAGGAAGATTTATTTTCTAGGAGGCCGAGGGGGGGGGGGGGCATTTACACTTGTGCTTTGTGGTAAAACACACGCTACAACTGTTCTATAGGGGTTGCATTGTACGACTTCCCGATGCATTTTACTGCATCCCGGTGCATTGTGCGACTTCCTGATGCATTGTAAGACTTCCCGATGCATTGTACTGCATCCAGATGCATTGTGCGACTTCCTGATTCATTGTACGGCATCCTCATTCATTGTACGGCATCCTCATTCATTGTACGGCATCCCGATGCATTGTGCGACTTCCCGATGCATTGTGCGACTTCCCGATGCATTGTGTGACTTCCTGATGCATTGTACTGCATCCAGGTGCATGGTACGGCATCCCGATTCATTGTACGTCATCCCGATGCATGGTACGACTTCCCAATGCATTGTGCGACTTCCCGATGCATTGTGCGACTTCCCGATGCATTGTGTGACTTCCTGATGCATTGTACTGCATCCAGGTGCATGGTACGGCATCCCGATTCATTGTACGTCATCCTGATGCATGGTACGACTTCCCAATGCATTGTGCGACTTTCCGATGCATTGTACGGCATCCAGGTGCATTGTACGGAATCCCGATGCATTGTGTGACTTCCTGATGCATTGTACTGCATCCAGGTGCATGGTACGGCATCCCGATTCATTGTACGTCATCCCGATGCATGGTACGACTTCCCAATGCATTGTGCGACTTTCCGATGCATTGTACTACTGCATCCAGGTGCATTGTACGGGATCCCGATGCATTGTGTGACTTCCTGATGCATTGTACTGCATCCCGATGCATTGTGCGACTTCCCGATGCATTGTGCGACTTCCAGATGCACTGTACTGCATCCAGGTGCATGGTACATCATCCCGATGCATGGTATGACTTCCCGATGCATTGTGCGACTTCCCGATGCATTGTACTGCATCCAGGTGCATGGTACGGCATCCTGATTCATTGTGCAACTTCCTGATGCATTGTGCGACTTCCTAAAGCATTGTATTGCATCTCGATGCATTGTGCGACTTCCCGATGCATGGTACCGCATCCCGATTCATTGTACTGCATCCAGATGCATGGTACGCATACCTCCCAACTTTTCAACTTCAGAATGAGGGACAAATGAGCATACCTCCCAACTTCGTTGAGCGGGGGAGGGGGGGGGTTAGGGTTGCCGCGGATGCGTGGTTCGGAGTAGTTGAGCGGTTGGGAGGTATGATGGTACGTCATCCTGATGCATTGTCAGTGCCATGGTAAAACATCACCCATAGACACCCTCCTAAACCGAGTGGACGGCCTTCCCAGTAGAGTTGAAGCTGTTATAGCTGCAAAGGGGCGGGGCCAACTCAATATTGAACCCCACGGACTAAGACTGGGATGCCATTAAAGTTCATGTGCGTGTAAAGGCAGGCGTCCCAATACTTTTGGTAACATTGTGTGTGTATGTATATGTGAGTGTGTATGTGTGTGTATATATATATATATACTTCTTTTCATTAATTGTTGGAGGCGGAAGGAACATTCGGTGACTGTGCGCCGAGCAGTCACTTCTCTCTGCTGAGAGTCCAGCCTTTTCCTCATTATAATTGAATAGCGATTATGTAACCGCGGGCTAAAAAGCGAACTCCTAATTGCCGCAGGCGCTGGATCCTCAGTGTGCGGCGAGATACGGAGGTAACAAAATCAAAGTTTAGATAACAGGAGAGAGGAGGAAAATAATATTATCAATCATTTCATGTTGTTGTTTTTCTAAATTTCTGCTTCATTTACAGAAAGCAGACAGGTTACTTTCAGCCTTTGTGATTTATTATTCTTTATATCTCTGGCCAATCAGAGTCCTCCGGCAGTGCAGAGTATTTCAGGAGAGGAGAGATATAGTGCAGGGCTACCTCCATAGCAGTGCCCATCCCTATAGTGGTGTCCTCTACCGCCCTTCACATCACCCCCCCCATCACCCCCTCCCCCAAACCCTGCATTCTGAGCACAACGCACTCCTGATCCCTGCATTCTGAACAGAACACACTCCTGATCCCTGCATTCTAAGCGTAACACTCTCCTGATCCCTGCATTCTGAGCGTAACACTCTCCTGATCCCTGCATTTTGAACGCAAAGCACTCTTGATCCCTGCATTCTGAGGGCAACACACTCCCGATCCCTGCATTCTGAGCACATCGCACTTCTTATCTCTGCATTCTGAGCATAACGCACTCCTGATCCCGGCATTCTGAGAGTAACACTCTCCTGATCCCTGCATTCTGAGCGCAACGCACTCCTGAACCCTGCATTCTGAGCCTAACGCACTCCCAATCCCTGCATTTTGACAGTAATGCACTCCTGAACCCTGCATTCTGAGTGTAACACACTCCCTGCCTACCCCTGGTATAGGAGGTATGGGGAGGCTCATGTTGCCTGCAGCCGTTTCTTTCCCAATAAAGACGTTTCAGGTCATTTACACAATGAAGTGATTCCGGTTATTGATTTGTCACCACGGCCTCCCGACCTGCTTCGCTCATCCGCTCCCTCGGCCTCCGAATGGATTAATAATCTAATGGGATCAGAGTGACATTCTAATAACTCTAAATTAAGTAAATGGAAGTAAATGAAGGAAGTAAATGGACCAATCCCTACAGCAGTACAGAAGAGCGCTTTTACACAATAGTTGGCTGATTGGCGGCGCCTGGATAAAGACCGGCCTATGCAGCCAATCGGCTTCTTCCTTTCCGATTTCTGATTAACTTGATACATTGTTACTACTTGAATATAATTGTATTTCTTTTTTTCTTTTTTTTCATGGGGCGGTGGCCCCCCTCGCACCCCCCACGCTACCCCACTGCAAAGAGCTTCCTGTACTTAGCACTAATCTAGTCCCTGACACCCTTCCAAAGTATGTGTCTGTGTTTGCTCCCTCCAGTATTTTTTGTTTTCCTTTTTTCCCAGTATTATTCCTTTTTTTTTTTTTTTTTGCATAATTTTAGCTTTTTATGCCATTAGCGTTTATATGCCATGAACAAGCAAAAATTCTAATTTAAGTGCAAGTGTCATACCATCCCGAAGAGAGAGGGGGGGGGGGGGGGTAAATAAAATATTTAAAAAAATGATAATAATGGAATTGTGTGTCGCTTCCAGATGTGATTGGTCCTTAGTTCTCGATCAATAAGCCTGGTTGCCTTGTTGCTAGGGATCTGGCATCAGGTGGGAAGGACAGTGGCGTCTCGGAAACCAATTAGGTACATTGGCGGCACGTCTAAATCTCTATCACCACCACAGCCGCCGCCGCTGCAGCCCCGGCCCTCTCAGATTTAGCTCCTGTCGGCCTCGGCGGGGCTCTGGGGACGCTTTAGCGATTTTGCTCTCTGTGGAGGGGGGGGGGGGGACAAAATCCTGCGAGGGCTGTGACGGGATTCTGCCCGCCTGGCGCTCTTATCTCGGCTATCCAATTTGTCCAGATTCTGCCTCTCTGTTAAATCTCGCTGCTTATCACGCCATCGAAGTTTGCCGATAATAACCGGACGGAACGAGCTACGCGTTTTCCGAGGGAGATGTTTGTGTTTCTGTGGAAAAAATTACTGCGCAGGTCTAAAAAAAGTAATGATAAACAAAACAATAAAGTGATTGGTTGCTGCTGCTGCATAAACAATGTGCGATACACATAAATTACATATAAAATCAAAAAATATGCTGCGCTGCACTAACAAGTGAAACAAAAATTAAAATGTGACCGTGCTTGTTATTGTGAACAAAGGTGAAACTTGAATGACATGACAAATTCAAAAAATATCACATTTGATTATAAATATTAAATAATAAAGTCCATGTGTGTCAAACTTGCACCCGAAGTGTGTTTGAAAAAAGTTCTTAGAGTAAGATCAGACAAAGGGCACCTCCACCTCTAATAAAATTGCCTGCTTACCGACTCCCAATGATCTTATTGCTAAGATCACAATCGCATGTGGCTCTATACTTCTATGGTCTGCTTGCTTCCACTTATCATCTACTTGGACTCCATATGTAGGTGACCGTACATTGGTGCATGCCAGATCCCGGAGTGTAGGTAAAAATGAAAAGAAGGCCAAAATAGTGTAGTACCGTAGATAAATAGGAAGTTTAATAATAAAAGAAATTTACACTCACATGGTAGGTGTACAAAAATAGCGTTTAAAATATGTAGCCGGCCGGCTTCAACATTCGCTCGTCCTTCCGGATAGTCGATAGCGGTGACGTCAGCACGCCGCTTTCCCTACGCCGTTTCGTCACAGATGACGTCTTCAAAGGGCACGAGCGGCGCGCTGACTCGCCGCTAATTGTACATTTGCTTGGCCAATCAGACCGCCCAGTTCTGACATCCGGGAATCCACGATCCTCATCCGCCATATTGGAGATGGGACATTTGCCCTTACTAGTTGTAACTCAATGGCGAGATAGTCATATTGGCAATAGATATGACCGGATCGCAAGGGATTGTGTATACAAAACATTAGATGGGGCTTTTTACTTGGCCTAAATTAAGAGTGAGAATGGTACAGTAAGCTGTTAATCTATGCACTGAATCATCGTCATTGAGGAAGATGGGACACACGCAAGGTTAAAAATTAACCCCAGATTGCATGGATAGGATCTGACATCCTCATCATTAAGGGCACAGTTAGTAACACGTGCACATACGTTCTCCACTGGAAAAAATGCATGTTATTTTAAAACATGATTGTAACAATTCGTTATTAATAATTATATTAAAAAAAAGGGGATAAAAATTAATATGAAAAATTAATATAAAAAATTCATATAAAGAATTAATACAATTAATTATAGAAACTCAATTTAAAGATTTTATTTCTCTAAAAATTAATGCAAGAAAATTGTGGACTAATGACAGTCACATTCAACTCGCCATACAAGGGAAGAACCTCTATTCGCTGATGGCAGCCAGCGAGACAGGAAAGGAACCCTTAAATAAAAAACCATATTAAGTCAATATAATCACCCAAAGCCCCAGATGTGAGGATCCTTACAGGCCTAATTGGGCTCCCAGAAATGGATGTCATACCCCAAATGGATGACCCTCCATGTCTGAGCTAGCCACAACTATGGTGGGCGAATCGAGGAAAATTAACTTAAATAAGCAATTAACATATAAATGAAACATCATTTGATGGGGAATTTAATATGGAACACCACCACACCGACCTGTACTCGCTCCCGGCACGCCGACCTGTACTCACTCCGATGACACCGACCTGTACTCACTCCCGGCACGCCGACCTGTACTCACTCCTGGCACGCCGACTCACTGTGTTTGGAGACCGCCGCCGCCGCGTCCTAAATATTCTGATGTATTCTCCCGGTTTTGCCAGGTGTCTGCTAGAGACAATTAGGCTGCATTCACACCTGAGCGTAGGCGGTTTTTTGTGCTATTTCATCCACGATTTGCACGTTTTTATACAGCATTTGTGAGTTTTGTAAAACAATATATAATCAGCGCAATCAATAATCAATATAATAATGTAAAATCAATATATTATGTAATTAGCCTACTAATAGGCTTAATGTAAATGCTGCCCACACCACTTGGAGTGTATCTAAATGTGGCGGTCCGGACCACCGCACGCCGATATACGCTGTTATGCCAGCAGCTACCCCAGCTACCCCGGTATCCTCCTCTTCAGCTGGCGACCGGTTTTCGATAATGGTGGTCTCTGCGTCGGATCCGCTGCAAAATCTCTTTTATCGGCGGCGGGGGAGGGGCCCCCCTCCCGCCGCTTTCCCGTGCCCTCTGCCGCTTACCGGATGCGATCGGGTCCTTCTCATGGATGGGTATGGAGACGAGTGAGGGGAAGATGGCCCCCCACCCTTCTCCATACCATAGCAGGGCGGAAGCGACATCAAAACGTCACTTTCGTCCATAGCTCTTAACCACTTAAGGACCCCTTTATGCCGATATACATCGGCAGAGGGGCACGGCTGGGCACAATCACATACCTGTATGTCCTCTTTAAGAGCCCAGCCATAACCACGCCCGCGGGAGCCGCGGACCCGATCGCCGCCGGTGTCCAGCGATCGGTCACCGGAGCTGAAGAACGGGGAGAGGTGAGTGTAAAAAATCCTTCCCTGTTCTTCATTGTGGCAATGTCAGTGATCGTCTGTTCCCTGATATAGGGAAAGGCGATCAATGATGTCACATGTTCAGCCCCGCCCCCCTACAGTTAGAAACACACAAGAGATCACACTTAACCCCTACAGCGCCCCCTAGTGGTTAACTTCTAAACTGCAATAGTCATTTTCACAGGAATCAGTGCATAGAAGACGGGACACACTAAGCATCCTTTTCATTTGACCCCAACATTGACCTAGACTTGCGTGATCTGATCTGCCATCTCTCCCCTTAAGAGGAACCTTTTGAAGGCCAAATGTGGCCAAACGTTTGTGTGCACCTGAGCACCACTCCTACTCTATGCCCAAAATATGTAGACACCCCCCTCCCAACCGGATACAGGTATTTTCCAGTGAAAGGTGAGGTAAGGTTAATGCTACGACTGTGCACTTCTTACAGTTTGGTGAAGGTCTGTGTCTGTTCTAGCATGAGGATGTCCCTGTGCTCCATAATGACATGGCTTGAGGATGCCCATGTGCTCCATAATGACATGGCTTGAGGATGCCCATGTGCTCCATAATGACATGGCTTGAGGATGCCCATGTGCTCCATAATGACATGGCTTGAGAATGCCCCTGTGCTCCATAATGACATGGCTTGAGGATGCCCCTGTGCTCCATAATGACATGGCTTGAGGATGTCCCTGTGCTCCATAATGACATGGCTTGAGGATGCCCCTGTGCTCCATAATGACATGGCTTGAGGATGCCCCTGTGCTCCATAATGACATGGCTTGAGGATGCCCCTGTGCTCCATAATGACATGGCTTGAGGATGCCCCTGTGCTCCATAATGACATGGCTTGATGAGTTTCATATAGATGGACCCGAGTGAACTGCACTGAGATCTGACCTCAACCCTACTGAACACCTTTGGCATGATTTGGACTCACAATTGTGAACCAGATGTTCTCATTTAAAATTGATACTTTGTATTACATTGGTGGTCATTAGTGAGATGTTCCTTACGTTCTTGGTCACAAATGAGGTGCTCTTTACATAGTTGGTCATTGGTGAGGTTATTTTTTACATTGGCAGTCAGTGGTGAGGTTCCTCTTTTATTGGTGGTCAGTGGTCAATGCTTCTTATATTAGTGGTCAGTGGCATTGTCCTTCTTATATTGGTGGTCAGCAGTAATGTGCTTCTTATATTGGTCAGTGGTGACGCACTTCTGGTGGTCAGTAGTGACATGCTTCTTATATTGGTGGTCAGCAGTAACGTGCTTCTTATATTGGTCAGTGGTGACGTCCTTCTTATACTGGTGGTCAGTAGTGACATGCTTCTTATATTGGTGGTCAGCGGAGATGTTCTTCTATGGTGGCCAGTGGTGAGGTGCGTGCTGCCCACATTGTTGGTCAGTATTGATGGTGCTCTATACATAGTTGGTCATTGTTTAGGTGCCCGATTACATCGGTGGTCATTAATGAGGTGTCCCCTTTATATTGGTGGTCAGTGTTGAGATGCTGCTTACATTGTTGGTTAGTATTGATGTTTCCCCAATCATTGGTGGTTACTAGCGAGGTGCCCCCTTATATTGGTGGTCAGTGGTGAGGTGCTTCTTACATTGTTGGTCAGTTATTATGTTCCTGCATTCATTGGTGGTTACTAGTGGGGTGCTCCATACATTGGTGGTCATTGCTTAGGTGCCCCCTCACATTGGTCATTAGTGAGGTGTCCCCTTATATTGCTAGTCAGAGGAGAGTCAATCCTTTCACTGTTGGTCAGAGGTGAACAACTCCTTACATAGGTGGCCAGTAGTTAGTTGCTGCCTTACATTGGTGGTCATTAATGAGGTGTCCCCTAACACTGTGGCTAGAGGTGAGGTACTCCTTACATTGGTGGTCATCATTAATAAAGTGTCCCCTAACACTGTGGTCAGAGGTGAGGTGCTACTTACATTGTTGGCCAGAGGTGAGATTCCCCCTATATTGGTGGTCAGTGGTTAGTTGCCCACTTAGATTGGTAGTCTTTAGTGAGGCGTCCCCGTACATTATGGTCAGCTACTTACATTGGTGGCTGATGGTTAGGTTTCCCATACATTGGTGAGGTGCCCTCTACATTTGGTGGTCTTGGTGGTCAGTGGTGAGGTTCCACCTACATTGGTGGTCTTAGTGATCAGTGGTGAGGTTCCCCCTACATTGGTGGCCTTGGTGGCCAGTGGTGAGGTTCCCCCTACATTTGGTAGTCTTGGTGGTCAGTGGTGAGGTTCCACCTACATTGGTGGCCTTGGTGATCAGTGGTGAGGTTCCCCCTACATTTGGTGGCCTTGGTGGTCAGTGGTGAGGTTCCACCTACAATGGTGGTCTTGGTGGTCAGTGGTGAGGTTCCCCCTACATTTGGTGGTCTTGGCGATCAGTGGTGAGGTTCCCCCTACATTTGGTGGTCAGTGGTGAGGTGGCCCCCTGTTCTAGTATTCCTTGCAAACACAGAAATACCAGTATTTTTTTCTCCAGTAAATGAATCCAGCTAGTAGCGACTGTCAACTTTTCCTGAAAGTGTTGATGACATCTGAGTGAGACAAAGTTAATTTAGCTTTATGTTCAGGAGTTGTCATTTTCCCAGACAGAAGGCTGAAGTAATACAGAACACGGGCTGCCAGCAAGTTTTACGAATTGCCGCCTGTCTGCTCCCACGCACCCCCATAAATGGCCACCCTCCACATCCCACACCGGTCCAGGTTGTCATTTCTGATATCTCTGCCCACCGGGAGTGGAAGTGTCTCGCTCTGGGACGGCAGGACCAGTAGGTCCTCACAGAGTCTCCCTTCCAAACCACTGGGGCAGATAGTCAGATACAATTGTAAGTGGCAGTGAGTTATAATCTATGAGCCTAAGTGGCGGTTTGTGCAACACAGTGATGTGGGCGCTAGACCGCCCACCGACACAAATGCCATCGTTGGCCTTGGCATGTGCTGCCTGGTGTCAACTCAAGGACACGGGCAGCTATGAAACCTACATTTTTTAACCTGTGATTACACAGATCAAAATGGAGAGCAACCATACGCCCCTATAGGTGTGCAGATATAAGTAGACTTGCGTCTTTGGGAGGGGGGGGGTGCAGTGTGGTGCAGCGGCAGAGGACACCCGGAGATGTAGAAAATAAAAGTGTACTGAAGTTAATTTACATAAAGACATTTTCTTCTCCCACTGACCAAAGGCGGCTCTTTAATTAGGCAAATTAGGCGGTCATCTAAGGCCTCACACTCACAGGGGCCTCGCGGTCGCCTAACTTACCCAATGCATTACCCCAGTTTTGAGGGACAGGGGACCTTAACGCTGCTGTGCTCAGGCGGCGTTAAGAGCCCTGACTCAGGAGCGTGGGCCGCCAGCATCCCTAACAACCAGTGAATATTGGTGACCCCACCCCTTGTGACGTCAATGACCCAGCATGCCCTCAGTCAATGACGTTATAAGGGGGCGGGTTCACCAGGGGACATCACCGGGTGGCCCCTGCCCCTCAGTTATTAAAGAGCAGGATCTGGGGGGCATTCTTGTTAAAGGGGTCTTCCAGATTCTGATAAGCTCCCTGCCCGCAGACCCCCCACAACCATCGGCCAGGGTTGTGGGAAAGAGGCTCCTGTCCTTGAATTATTTTTCCCATCATGGTTACGTTCACATCGTAGGCAGTGATTCGACGTATCTTAGGCAGTTATTTCGACGTGATTGTGAGCATGCGCACTGGGATGCGTCCAAGATACGACGCATGCGCCGTTCGTTTTTAGTACTTGTTTGAAGCTCAGCCCATCATTTGCATGGGGTCACGCTTCATTTAAATGTTACACGCCCACTTCCAGCCCACTTCCACCTACTTTGACTTACGTCGGCTTACGCCTACGACTATACGCTACGCCGGCGCAACATTGGGAGCATTTGCTTTGTGAATTCCATGCTTGCCTCTCAACGTTGTGTCGGCGTAGCGTAAAGAAGATACGCTACTTCCGCATTAAGATGCGCCCGGGTATGTGAATCTACCCCATATTTTTTATATTTATTATAGCAACAAGTAAGAAATATTAACGTTTATTTTTTAAAATTTTTGCTCTTTGTTTGTTTATAGCGCAACAAGTAAAAACTGTAGAGGTGATCAAATACCACCAAAAGGACGTCAATTTTTGTTTGATACATATCAGCCTAAACATATGAATAAATTAATTTTCTTATATATATATATATATATATATACAGTGTATATATATATTTTATAATTATTATACAACAAATAAAAAATATTAACGTTTATTTTTTTTAATTTTTGCTCTTTGTTTGTTTAGAGCACAAAAAATAAAAACCGCAGAGGTGATCAAATACCACAAAAATAAATAAAAAAAAGCTCTATTTGTGGGGAAAAAAGGACGCCAATTTTGTTTGATACATACAAACCTAAACTGATGAATAAATATGTTTTTCTTTTATATATATTTTTTTTATATATTTATTATAGTAAAAAATACATATTTATTCATCAGTTTAGGTTTGTATGTATCAAACAAAATTGGCGTCCTTTTTTTCCCACAAATAGAGCTTTTTTTTTTTTTTTTTTTTTTTGTGGTATTTGATCACCTCTGCGGTTTTTATTTTTTGTGCTCTAAACAAACAAAGAGCAAAAATTAAAAAAAATTAACGTTAATATTTTTTATTTGTTGTATAATACTTATAAAATATATATATACTGTATATATATATATATATATATATATATAAAAAAAAATGTATTCATATGTTTAGGCTGATATGTATCAAACAAAAATTGACGTCCTGTTGGTGGTATTTGATCACCTCTACGGTTTTTACTTTTTTGCGCTATAAACAAAAAAAAGAGCAAACATTTTGAGAAATATATATTTTTCTTTTATATATATTTTTTTTATATATTTATTATAGTAAAAAATATATATATTTCTCAAAATGTTTGCTCTTTTTTTTTGTTTATAGCGCAAAAAAGTAAAAACCGTAGAGGTGATCAAATACCACCAACAGGACGTCAATTTTTGTTTGATACATATCGGCCTCTAAATATCAATAAATGTATTTTCTTTTATATTTATTATAGCAACAAGTTTATTAACATTTATTTTTTTTTACATTTTTTCTCTTTGTTTGTTTATAGCGCAAAAAGTAAAAACCGCAGAGGTGATCAAATACCACCAAAATAAAGTTCTATTTGTGGGGGGAAAAAAGGACGTCAATTTTGTTTGGGAGCACGACCGCGCAATTTTAAAGCGGTTAAAGCGACGCAGTGCCGAATCGCAGAAAGTGGCCCAGTCGCTGACCAGCGAAATGGATCCGGGGGTTGAAGTGGTTAAGAGGACCTGTCATGCTTCTTTTTTTTTTTTTTCTGTTGAAAGGGATGTTTACGTTCCTCGTGATAGGAATAAAAGTCACACAATGTTTAAAAGAACAGTGTAAGAAATATAAATAAAATGTAAAATAAATAAGAAAAAATAAATAAAAAATGCGCCCCGTCCCGCCAACCTCGCGCGCGGGAAGTGAACGCATACGTGAGTAGCGCCCACATACGAAAGAGGTGTTCAAACCACACGTATGAGGTATCGTCGCGATCGTTTTCCCCCGTTGTGGGGGGGGGGGGGGGGGGAAGGACGTATATTTTTGTTTGATACATATCGGCCTAAACTGATGAATAAATGTATTTTCTTTTATATATATTTATTATAGCAAAAAGTAAAAAAAAAGATATGTTTTTCCAAATTTTTACTCTTTGTTTGCGCGCTAATCCGCGCACTTACCATCGTTAAAATTCACCCTGAGCACGCTGCGTCGTGTACAAAAAACAAACTTTTTTGTGATTTCTTTTTTTTTTTTCAAGTGGCGGAGACTTTATCGTGCCAACACTCCCAACGCCATCAGAAATCCGTGTTCGTTTTTTTTTTTTTAGAAGCCGGTAAGCCGGGTCCCCCCTCGGCCGCCGTCCGGGGGGGGGGGCGTCTTTATCCTACAAGACGGAATACATTTTTTTTTTTTTTTATATATAAGAGGTACACCGCCGCTGGAGGATCTAAAATTGAATCTTGCGTGTTTACCAATCGGGCCGCCGTGCAGAAAACGCACGCAGTGTAAGATTTTAATATTTTAGGCAGGCAATGAGGCGGATGATGAATCCGTCTAGACGCCCAAACGACTTTTTTCTCAGACACGGAATTATTTGAAAGGCTGGAGCAAATAAAAACGGCTTCTCCGGCGGATTACAGCGTGTCACTTAGTTTAAATTTGCAGCGAGACAGCGCATCATCGGAGAGAGATTGCCTGCGTGAAAAATGGCCCCCTCGACTTATCGGCGGCCGCCAGCGGGAGAGGTTGGAGGGGGGGCGGGCGAGCGGGCGGCGAGCCTCTGGCGTTCGCTGACAGTTCAGTCCCCTGCCAATCAATAAACCAAAGCTTTTCATTCCTCCACAGCGCGTTATCAAACTGCCACCTCGTTCTTTGTCCCCGCGGGCGGGTGGCGGGGGGGGGGGGGGGGGGGCGCGAATGTTACGCGTCTGTCTTACTGCCGCAGATGACAGCCGATTACCAGGGAACAGGAAAAAGAAAAAGTTTTTGGACGACTTGCTGAAAACTTGACCTGTTTTGTTGATGGGCTACCTACTAAACACTCATGGAGGGAGCACCTACCTACTGAACACCCATGTAGGGAGCACCTACCTACTGAACACCCATGTAGGGAGCACCTACCTACTGAACACCCATGTAGGGAGCACCTACCTACTGAACACCCATGTAGGGGGCACCTACCTACTAAACACTCATGGAGGGAGCCCCTACCTACTGAACACCCATGTAGGGGGCACCTAACTACTAAACACTCATGGAGGGAGCACCTATCTACTGAACGCCCATGTAGGGGGCACCTAACTACTGAACACCCATGTAGGGAGCACCTACCTACTGAACACCCATGTAGGGAGCACCTATCTACTGAACGCCCATGTAGGGAGCACCTATCTACTGAACGCCCATGTAGGGGGCACCTAACTACTGAACGCCCATGTAGGGAGCACCTACCTACTGAACACCCATGTAGGGAGCACCTACCTACTCAACACCCATGTAGGGAGCACCTACCTACTGAACACCCATGTAGGGAGCACCTATCTACTGAATACCCATGTAGGGAGCACCTACCTACTGAACACCCATGGAGGGAGCACCTATCTACTGAACACCCATGGAGGGAGCACCTATCTACTGAACACCCATGTAGGGGGCACCTATCTACTGAAACACCCATGTAGGGAGCACCTACCTACGGAACACCCATGTAGGGAGCACCTACCTACGGAACACCCATGTAGGGTTCGCCTACCTACTGAACACCCATGTAGGGGTCGCCTACCTACTAAACACCCATGTAGGGGTCGCCTACCTACTGAACACCCATGTAGGGAGCGCCTACCTACTGAACACCCATGTAGGGGTCGTCTACCTACTGAACACCCATGTAGGGGGCACCTATCTACTGAACACCCATGTAGGGGGCACCTATCTACTGAACACCCATGTAGGGAGCACCTATCTACTGAACACCCATGTAGGGAGCACCTACCTACGGAACACCCATGTAGGGAGCACCTACCTACGGAACACCCATGTAGGGGTCGCCTACCTACTGAACACCCATGTAGGGGTCGCCTACCTACTAAACACCCATGTAGGGGTCGCCTACCTACTGAACACCCATGTAGGGAGCGCCTACCTACTGAACACCCATGTAGGGGTCGTCTACCTACTGAACACCCATGTAGGGAGCGCCTACCTACTGAACACCCATGTAGGGAGCGCCTACCTACTGAACACCCATGTAGGGAGGGCCTACCTACTGAACACCCATGTAGGGAGCACCTACCTACTGAACACCCATGTAGGCTTCCGTTACGTCTCCTATAGAGAAAGGGGCAGATGGCAGCTGAAGCCAAGGGCCTAATTTAGTCTGGCCATCCTAGGTTTTCGTGACCTTTGGTCATCCAGGTATTCGGTGACCTATGGCTGTCCAGGTATTCGGTGACCTCTGGCCATAAAGGTATTCGGTGTACTCTGGCAATAAAGGTATTCTGTGACCTCTGGCCTTCCAGGTTTTCGCTGACCTCTGGCCATCCAGATATTTGGTGACCTCTGGCCATCCAGGTATTCGGTGACCTCTGGCCATCCAGGTATTCGGTGACCTCTGGCCATCCAAGTATTCGCTGACTTCTGGCCATCCAGGTATTCGCTGACCTCTGGCCATAAAGATATTCGTTGACCTCTGGCCATAAAGATATTCGTTGACCTCTGGCTGTCCAGGTATTCGGTGACCTCTGGCCAATAAAGGAATTCGGTGACCTCTGGCTCTCCAGGTATTCAGTGACCTCTGGCTCTCCAGGTATTCGCTGACCTCTGGCCATAAAGATATTTGCTGACCTCTGGCCATAAAGGTATTCGGTGACCTCTGGCCGTCCAGGTTTTCGGTGACCTCTGGCCGTCCAGGTTTTCGGTGATCTCTGGCCGTCCAGGTTTTCGGTGACCTCTGGCCATAAAGGTTTTCGGTGACCTCTGGCCATAAAGGTTTTCGGTGACCTCTGGCCATAAAGGTATTCGGTGACCTCTGGCTGTCCAGGTTTTCGTGACCTCTGGCCTTAAAGGTTTTCGGTGACCTCTGGCCATAAAGGTTTTCGGTGACCTCTGGCCATAAAGGTTTTCGGTGACCTCTGGCCATAAAGGTTTTTGGTGACCTCTGGCCATAAAAGTATTCGGTGACCTTTGGCCATAAAGGTATTCGGTGACCTCTGGCTCTCCAGGTATTCGGTGACCTCTGGCTCTCCAGGTATTCGGTGACCTCTGGCTCTCCAGGTATTCGGTGACCTCTGGCTCTCCAGGTATTCGGTGACCTCTGGCTCTCCAGGTATTCGGTGACCTCTGGCTCTCCAGATATTTGGTGACCTCTGGCTGTCCAGGTATTCGGTGGCCTCTGGCTCTCCAGGTATTCGGTGACCTCTGGCTCTCCAGGTATTCGGTGACCTCTGGCTCTCCAGGTATTCGGTGACCTCTGGCTGTCCAGGTATTCGGTGGCCTCTGGCCATAAAGGAATTCGGTGACCTCTGGCTCTCCAGGTATTCGGTGGCCTCTGGCTCTCCAGGTATTCGGTGGCCTCTGGCCATAAAGGTATTCGCTGACCTCTGGCCATAAAGGTATTCGGTGACCTCTGGCTGTCCAGGTATTCATGACCTCTAGCCATAAAGGTTTTTTGGTGACCTCTGGCCATAAAGGGGTTGAAGAAAACGGCAAAGGATTTGGCATTAAAAATACAGATGAAAAGGCAAAATACAGGTACAAATAATGTGAAATTAGCCGAAATTTTCAAAAACCCTACAATTATGGATTTCCTACCGTCTAGGGGGGGGGGTGGGGTGGGGTTAATAAATCTCCCAGAGGCCCCCTGTGTCTATCCGTAGATAAACCTGGGTCTGGTCCGATGACATAATGAGATGTGAACACAACGGCGGCGGGCGAGGATGTAGCTCTACCACGGCGGGGCGAGGAGAATATCGCCAAACGGAGATGAAATCTGACTGTGATAAAACAGAAAAACAAATAATGTGGAGCAGCTTGTCCAACTCTGTAGCAGACCGCGCCGCGAGACGTTCTGCCGCGCCTTCTGTCTCAGCGAATATTCCACGACCAGGAGCGTTCCGGGGATCTGTGCTCCAGTTTTCTTTATAAAAATCCATTGGGATGCAAATCAATAAATTCCTGACATGTCGTAATATACATGTATTTTTTATTACAAAAGCTGTCATTGGTCTGCTGCAGGCAAAAGGAAGCATTACCTCAGTCTCTTCTCCCCTGGTGATCACTCAGACTAGGGGTCTCCAATCTCTAAGGGCCACATTGTATGATTGTATATTTTACCTGAAAAAAATCAACACCCCCCCCTTCCATCAGAGATTCCCTTTCACATCAGATGCCCCCCCTCCTTCACATTAGAAGACCCCCAATCACAACATAGGCCCCCCTTCAGATCAGAGTCCCCCCTTTTACATCAGAGCCCTCCCCCTTTTACATCAGAAGCCCCCCAATCACATCAGAGCCCCCCTTTCACATCAGATGTCCCCCCTTCATATCAGAAACCCCCTTTTACATTAGAGGCTCCACCATTAGAACCCTCCCTCCTTCAGATTGAACCCCGCCTTTTCACATTGGAGCCCCTCTTTCACATCAAAAGCCCCCCAATCACATCAGAGTCCCCTTTCACATCAGAAGCCCCCACTTCAGCTCAGACCCCCCCTTTCACATCAGAAGCCCCCTAAATACATCAGACCTCCCCCTTTCACACCAAAGGCCCCCGATAACATCAAAAGCCCCCCCCCTCAGATCAGAGAGCCCACTTCAAATTAGAAGCCCCCTTCACATCAAAGTGCCTTTTACATCGGAAGTCTCCCCTCTTCATATCAGAAGCCCCCTTTTCACATTTGAGCCCCTACACATCAGAAAATCCCCTTTAGATCAAAGCCCTGTTCCCCTTTCAGAACAGAGGGCCCACTTCAAATTAGAAGCTCCCTTCACATCAGAAGCCCCCCTTTCACAAAATAAGCCCAATTTCAAAAGCCCCCTTTTACATTAGAAGCCCCCTTTACCATCACATGAGAAGCCCTCCTTTTACATTAGAAGCCCCCTTTCACATTAAAAGCCCCCTTTACCATTAGAAGACCCCCTTCACATCAGAAGCCCCTTTCATATTAGAAGCCCCCTTACACATCAGAAGCCCCCCTTTCACATTAGAGGCCCCCTTTACCATCACATTAGAAGCCCCCTTTACCATCACATTAGAAGCCCCCTTTCCATTACTTCAGAACCCCCTTTCCATTACTTCAGAAGCCGCCTTTCAAATCACATTAGAACCCCCCCTCCCATCACATTAGAAGCCCCCTTCCCATCACATTAGAAGCCCCCTTCCCATCACATTAGAAGCCCCCCTTTCCCATCACATTAGAAGCCCCCTTTCCCATCACATTAGAAGCCCCCTTTCCCTTCACATCAGAAGCCCCCTTTACCATCACATCAGAAGCCCCCCTTTCCCATCACATCAGAAGCCCCCTTTCCCTTTACATCAGAAGCCCCCTTTCCCTTTACATCAGAAGCCCCCTTTCCCTTTACATCAGAAGCCCCCTTTCCCTTCACATCAGAAGCCCCCCTTCCCATCACATCAGAAGCCCCCCTTCCCATCACATTAGAAGCCCCCCTTCCCATCACATTAGAAGCCCCCCTTTCCCATCACATTAGAAGCCCCCAATCACATTAGAAGCCCCCTTTCACATTCAAAGCCCCCTTTCCCATCAGAAGCCCCCCTTACACATTAGAAGCCCCCCTTTTACATTTGAAGCCCCCCTTTTACATTTGAAGCCCCCTTTCACTTCCGAAGCCCCCTTTTCAAATTGGAAGCCCCCTTTCAAATCGCCCCCTTTTCACATCACAATTCCCCTTTCACATCAGAAGCCCCCTTTACCATCACATTAGAAGCCCCCCTTTCCCATCACATCAGAAGCCCCCTTTCCCTTTACATCAGAAGCCCCCTTTCCCTTCACATCAGAAGCCCCCCTTCCCATCACATCAGAAGCCCCCCTTCCCATCACATTAGAAGCCCCCCTTCCCATCACATTAGAAGCCCCCCTTTCCTATCACATCAGAAGCCCCCTTTCCCATCACATTAGAAGCCCCCTTTCACATTCAAAGCCCCCTTTCCCATCAGAAGCCCCCCTTACACATTAGAAGCCCCCTTTTACAATTGAAGCCCCCTTTCACTTCCGAAGCCCCCTTTTCAAATTGGAAGCCCCCTTTCAAATCGCCCCCCTTTTCACATCACAATTCCCCTTTCACATCAGAAGCCCCCTTTCACATTAGAAGCCCCCCACCACATCAGAGTTGTTTGCGGACTGGGGGATAAAATCTAGTAGTGGCTCAGATGTGGCCCTCGGGGGCCCTAGTTTTGGGACACCCCATTCTAGGAAGCGGGTGCTGGCCCTGGGTGATGCCTGAACAAAGATGGCACAGAAAAGCCAATGAAGGCATTGCCGGGGGGGGGGGGGGGCCGAGATCTCCTGTAAGAGGTTACATATAAGAGAACATACATGTACTTCACATGGAGACTATCCAATGACGGGTCCTCTTTAAAAAGAGACTTTTTTTTCCCCGGTCCCTGGTGTGTGCTGACAGAGGTTGTGACTCGGCAGTCACCTCCATGACAGGCGGCGCCGGGAAGCATCGCGGGCCCGCTAATGGCGAATGACATCTCCTGCATCAGCTCGCTCTTCAAGGCTTGATGCGCCGGGTGACTGTTTTTTAATAGGCATGACATATTCTGCAGAGTAATGATTCCTCGCTCTGCGCCGGTGTCAAACAAAATTACCCCCTCCCCCCCCCCTCCGCACATCTCACATCAGATTTTTTTTTTTATTTTTTTAAGTTTCAAACTTTTTTTTTTATTTTTTTTTCTTTAACATCCGACACCCCCCAGAACGCCGCAGAGAGCGAAGGTGAGGCGGAGCGCGCGGGCCGCGTGGGCTTTGTATTCGTTATTTAGCAAAAAGTACATTGTTTATTTTACGTTTTTTTTATTGTTTTATTAAATTATTTATTCTAACAGCTTCAATACCGGGTACTTTTTACCCCCTTCCTGCCCAGGCCAATTATCAGCTTGCAGCGAATATGTTATGTTTTGAAGGGCGATTGCGCGGTCATTTATCGCTGTAGCGCTGGAGGTTTTATTCTTTGCTAAACAAATGAAAAATAAAAGACTGAAAATTTGAAAAAAAAATAAATACATTTTAAGTTTTTCTTTGTTTCTGTTATAAAAATTTGCAAATAAGTAAGTTTCCACTGATGGGCACTGATGAGACTGCACTGATGGGCACTGATGAGGCTGCACTGATGAGGCTGCCCTGAAGGGCACTGATGAGGCTGCACTGATGGACACTGGTGAGTCTGCACTGACGGGCACTGATGAGTCTGCACTGACGGGCACTGATGAGTCTGCACTGATGAGTCTGCACTGACGGGCACTGATGAGTCTGCACTGACGGGCACTGATGAGTCTGCACTGATGAGTCTGCACTGACGGGCACTGATGAGTCTGCACTGACGGGCACAGATGAGGCTGCACTGACAGGCACGGAGGAGACGGCACTGATGAGGCTGCACTGACAGACACTGATGAGGCTGCACTGACAGGCAGTGATGACACTGCACTGATAGGCACTGAGGAGACGGCACTGATGAGGCTGCACTGACAGGTACTGATGAGGCTGCACTGACAAGCACTGATGAGGCTGCACTGACAGGCACGGAGGAGATGGCACTGATGAGGCTGCACTGACAGGCACTAATGAGACTGCCCTGATGGGCACTGATGAGGCTGCACTGATGAGGCTGCCCTGAAGGGCACTGGTGAGTCTGCACTGACGGGCACTGATGAGTCTGCACTGATGGGCACTGATGAGGCTGCACTGACGGGCACAGATGAGGCTGCACTGACAGGCACTAAAGAGGCTGCACTGACAGGCATGGAGGAGACGGCACTGATGAGGCTGCACTGACAGGCACTGATGAGGCTGCACTGATAGGCACTGAGGAGACGGCACTGATGAGGCTGCACTGACGGGCACTGATGAGACTAATAACGAATGCCGTATCTAAACGAATGGAATGTAATGAATAAATAATAATAAATAATACATGTATTATTATTTATTATAAATTTGTTCTGTTCCATTTGTTTAGATTCGGCATTCATTATTCATGGTAATTCGTATTCGTTACGTTCACTAACAGCCAAATTTGAAAGGAAATTCCAACACCAATCATTTTAACGTTATTATTTCAGATTTTAAAAAAATTCAGGCACTGATGAGACTGCCCTGAAAACGATTTGAAAAGTATTCAAAAATTGTTTCCAAGTTTCGTCTGAATTTCTAAAAATGTTTTGGTTATTTCGGATTCGTTTAGATTCAGTCCTATTCTGTATCCGCATTTCCTGAATTAGAATAGTGCCAAATTTAAACAAATAAAAAATAACAAGAGAAAAAAATTCCTTTATTTTCTATTTTACTTTTTTTTTTTTCTCTTTGGAAATTGGAAAAGTATTCAAAAAACGATTTCTAATTTCGTCCGAATTTTTATTTTTAATTTTTTTTTTTCCTTATTTCGGATTCGTTTTTAAATTCGGTTCTGTACCTGAATTTCCGAATTGGACCAGCACCGCATTTAAACAAATCCGAAAAAAAATCTTTTTATTTTTCTATTTTATTTAAATAAAATTTTTATTTGAATAAAATGAATTAATTTAAAAAATGTCGTTTCGGAACGAAAAAAACGCCTTCGCACGCGTCTAATGCCCCGCGTGAAAGGGGCCTTAAGGGAAAAAGGCTGGAAGAAGGAAACAAACGTAAGCGGCAATATATTACGTTTTTTTTATTTTTTATTTTTTTTGTTTCTCGGTTTTAGATGCACTTTTAGATAAATTGAGCGCGGTTGTCTGACTTTCGCGCAACTGAAGTGATTTCCTGCGTAGAACGGACACTTCGCTGATTTCACTTGTTCACCAGATTTATCTTTTCTCCCTTCAGAAGATACAACGCCGTTTATAAGAAGACGTAGAAACGTTCGTCCAACGGATTGAGAGGAAAACCGACCAGCCAGAGTGAGTACCAGAAATACAATCTGTATATGGATGAAGTTTAGGGCCCCCGGGGGCCGTTCTCTGACATTTGTTGTTTACACGTAAAAAAATGACTTGCAACCACCCAAACATTATACATATCTTTTTTTTTTTTTTAGCAGAGACCCTAGAGAATAAAATGGCGGTCATTTCAATATTTAATGCGACGCGGGTATTTGCGGGGGAGGTCTTTCAAAAGCAATTTTTTTGGGGGAAAAAAAATACACTTTAGCCACTTGCCGACCACCCGCCAGTATTTATAGGGCGACAAGGTGGTTCGCCTGCGCAAATCGCCGCAGGTGTACGTCGGCTCGTAAATTCGCTTTTGTGGGCATGGCGCTCCCATTGGCCAGCAGGGGTGCCAATCAGTGAGAATTGACATCATTACCTTGATGTGAAATACCAGGTTATCGATGCCCGCATTCTCCACCCAAAAAAATACCAGGTTATCGATGCCTGCATTCTCCACCCAAAAAAATACCAGGATATCGATGCCTGCATTCTCCACCCAAAAAAATACCAGGATATCGATGCCTGCATTCTCCACCCAAAAAAATACCAGGATATCGATGCCCGCATTCTCCACCAAAATAAAATACCAGGTTATCGATGCCCGCATTCTCCACCAAAATAAAATACCAGGTTACCGATGCCCGCATTCACCAACAAAAAACAATACTAGGTTATCGATGCCCGCATTCTCCATAAAAAAACAATACCAGGTTATCGATGCCCGCATTCTCCATAAAAAAACAATACCAGGTTATCGATGCCCGCATTCTCCACCAAAAAGAAAAATACCAGATTATCGATGCCCGCATTCTCCACCAAAAAACAATACTAGGTTATCCATGCCCGCATTCTCCACCAAAAAAAATACAACGTTCTCGATACCCGAATTCTCCACCAAAAAAATACCAGGTTATCGATGCCCGCATTCTCCACCAAAAAGAAAAATACCAGATTATCGATGCCCGCATTATCCACCAAAAAAATACCGGGTTATCGATGCCCACGTTCTCCACCAAAATAAAATACCAGGATATCGATGCCCGCATTATTCACCAAGAAAAAAAAATACCAGGATATCGATGCCCGCATTCTCCACCCAAAAAAATACCAGGAAATCGATGCCGATCGCATTCTCCACCAAAGTAAAATACCAGGATATCGATGCCCGCATTCTTCATTAAGAAAAAAATATACCAGGATATCAATGCCCGCTTCTCCGCCAAAAAAATACCAGGTTATCGATGCCCGCATTCTCCACCAAAAAAATACCAGGTTATCGATGCCCGCATTTTCCACCAAGAAAAAAAATACCAGGTTATCGATGCCCGCATTCTCCACCAAAAAAAATACCAGGTTATCGATGCCCACGTTCTCCACCCAAAAAATACCAGGTTATCAATGCCCGCATTCTCCACCAAAAAACAATACCAGGTTATCGATGCCTGCATTCTCCACCAAAAAACAATACCAGGTTATCCATGCCCGCATACTCCACCAAAAAAAAAAAACAGGTTATCGATACCCGCATTCTCCACCAAAAAAATTACAACGTTCTCGATACCCACATTCTCCACCAAAAAAATACCAGGTTATCGATGCCCGCATTCTCCACCAACAAAAACATACCAGGTTATCGATGCCCGCATTCTCCACCAACAAAAACATACCAGGTTATGGATACCCACGTTCTCCACCAAAAATCAATACCAGGGTATCGATGCCCGCATTCTCCACCAAAAAACAATACCAGGATATCAATACCTGCATTCTCCACCAAGAAAAAAAAAGATACCAGGTTATCAATACCAGGACATCAATACCCACATTCTCCACCAAGAAAAAAAATACCAGGTTATTGATGCCCGCATTCTCCACCAAAAAAATACCAGGTTATTGATGCCCGCATTTTCCACCAAGAAAAAAAATACCAGGTTATCGATGCCCGCATTCTCCACCAAAAAAAATACCAGGTTATCGATGCCCGCATTCTCCACCAAAAATAAATAACAGGTTACCGATGCCCGCATTCACCAACAAAAAACAATACCAGGTTATCCATGCCCGCATTTTCCACCAAAAAACAATACCAGGTTATCGATGCCCGCATTCTCCACCAAAAAACAATACTAGGTTATCCATGCCCGCATTCTCCACCAAAAAAAAAAAAACAGGTTATCGATACCCGCATTCTCCACCAAAAAAATTACAACGTTCTCGATACCCACATTCTCCACCAAAAAAATACCAGGTTATCGATGCCCGCATTCTCCACCAACAAAAACATACCAGGGTATCGATGCCCACATTCTCCACCAAAAAAAAAAACAGGTTATCAATGCCCGTATTCTCCACCAAAAAAAAAAAAACAGGTTATCGATGCCCGCATTCTCCACCAAAAAACAATACCAGGGTATCGATGCCCGCATTCTCCACCAAAAAAAACATACCAGGTTATCGATACCCGCATTCTCCACCCAAAAACAATTATACCAGGTTATCGATGCCCGCATTCCCAAGGGGTATGAATAGTTTTTCAAGGCACTGTATGCCAACTGGGAAAAGGGTGATGGGGGAACATAAGATAAAATATGTGTGTTTTTTTTTTTTTTGCTGATCTAAAGTCAAACCTAATTCAATAGTTCTGAGCTGTTGTTGGTGGCGCAGCGCGGCACAACAGGAACGGAAGCCTTCACCATTTGTCTCAACAGACTTTCTGCGCACACAATGTTCCTCCACCGCTTTTGTAGACGAGACTCAAAAAACATTCCTTTTATTGTACATACATAGAATGTATGTTAGGGAGGTCTAGGACAAAACGCATATTGTTCCCCGTCTGAATTTCTCCACAGCCAGGTAGCCTTCAGGTATTGTTCTGCGTTTTTTTTTTTTTTTTTACATAGATAGTTTACATTTTTTTTACATAGATAGTTTACATTTTATTCATGATTTTAAGAAAAACTATACGAGACGAAGGCCAAGGATTCGCAGGCTGTTTTATTTGCAAATGAGGGCTCTTTATCATAGTCCCCATTATCACACGTCGAACAAAAACCCAACTCTGCATATCTATGCGACTTCTTCTTATTTAAGAAGCTTTTGAAAAGTACGAGAGAAACTTTTTTTTTTTTTGTTTGTTAGAAAATAATAAGCATCCTTTGAAAAAACAGGTTGGCGGTCGAATAAAAACGTATAAGGGATTAAACATTCCAAGGTCGTTTTTTGCGTCCTTCCTAACGAAAGTATAGTAACTCTTTATTGGGCGGGAGGGAGGGTGTCACAGCTGTGGAGAATCTCTTCATTTCCTGTACCCCTTCTTTGGTGATAAATAGGGACCCCCCCCCCCACATCACCCATGTGTGCCTTCTGCTGTGGTAATTTTATGAAGATGTATTTAACCCTTTCATGACTAAGCCTATGTAACGGTCAATACCGTTTATGATTTTCCATTCCACCAACCCACGACAGCTTATCCGACACTCCGACTTCCAGCAGACACAACCCGTTCCATTCCCCAGAATAACCGAGATTAGGGATGAGATTCGAGTTCGAGTAGAGCTCATGTTCGACTCGAACATTGCCTGTTCGCCGAACAGCGAACTATTTGGGGTGTTCGCGGCAAGTTCGTGTGAACTTTAGAACCCTGTTAAAGTCTATGGGACTCGAATGTTTGAAATCTAAAGTGCTAATTTTAAAAGCTAAAAGTGTTTGGGGACCCGGATCCTGCCCCAGGGGACATGAATCAATGCAAACAAAGTTTTAAAAAACTGCATTTTTTTTGGCAGCAGTGACTTTAACCACTTGCTTACTAGGCACTTATACCCCCCTCCTGCCCAGGTGATATTTCAGCTTCCGGCACTGCGTCACTTTAACTGACAATTGAGCGGGTCGTGTGACGCGGCTCCCAAACAAAATTGACGTCCTTTTTTCCCCACAAGTAGAGCTTTCTTTTGGTGGTATTTGATCACCTCTGCGGGTTTATTATTTTTGCGCTATAAACAAAAAAGTGCGACAATTTTGAAAAAAAGACAATATTTTTTACTTGTTACTATAATAAATATCCCAATTAAAACAAAAAAAAAACGTTTTTTTTTCTCAGTTTAGGGCGATGTGTATTCTTCTACATATTTTTGGTAAAAAAAAAAAAAAAAATCGCAATAAGCGACTGGTTTGCGCAAAATTTATAGTGCCTACAAAATAGGGGACAGAATTATTATTTTTTATTATTTTTTTTTTTTTTACTAGAAATGGCGGCGATCTGCGATTTTTATTGTGACTGCGACGTTATGGCGGACACATCGGACACTTTTGACACATTTTTGGCGTCATTCACATTTATACTGCGATTGGTGCTATAAATATGCACTAATTACAGTATAAATGTGACTGGCATTGAAGGGGTTAACACTAGGGGGTGAGGAAGGGGTTAAATGTATTCCCTGCATAGTGTTCTAACTGTAGGTGGAGGGGGGTGACTGGGGAGGTGGCCGATCTGTGTCTCTATGTACAAGAGACACAGATCCGTCTCCTGCACTCCAGAGACAGGACGCTGTCTCTATGTAAAACAGCAATGAGAGATGATCTATGAGATCATCTCTCATTGGCCGCACAGATCACATCGCAAACGGCCACTCTGATTGGCCGTTCGCGGCGATCTGTGATTGGCTGTGTCCAACGGACACGGGCAACACAGTGTTTCCCCGCAGCGCACTCTGGAGCGCGCGCGCCGGGTAACAGCTAGTGACAAGCCGTCAATTGACGGCTTGTTGACAATTTAGATTCGCGCTAGAGCCGTCATTCGGCTATAGCGCGGATCTCAAGTAGTTAATAATTCCTTTAAGTGAAACAATAAAAGTAAAAAAAAATTCCTTTAAATTTCGTACCTAGGAGGTGGGGTGTATAGTATGCCTGTAAAGTAGCGCTTGTTTCCCATGCTTAGAACTGTCCCTGCACAAAGTGTCATTTCTGAAGGAAAAAAAAGTAATTTAAAATCACTCGCGGCTATAATGAATTGTCGGCTCCCGGCAATACAGAGAAAAGTCATTCATAAAAAAAAAATGTGTGGGGGTCCACGGCATTTTTTTTTTTTTTAAATTTGGGGTGGAGTTCCCCTTAAAATCCATACCAGACCTGAAGGGTCTGGAATGGATATTTGGGGGGAACCCCACAACATTTTAATTTTAATTTGATGCAGGGTTCCCCTTAATATCCATACCAGACCCTAAGGTGAGTGATTTTAAATGACTTTTTTCCTTCAGAAATTACATTTTGTGCAGGGACAGTTCTAAGCACAGGAAACAAGCGCTACTTTACAGGCATACTATACACCCCCCTAGGTACGAAATTTAAAGGAATATTTCAATTTTATTGTTTCACTTTAAGCATTATTAAAATCACTGCTCCTCCTGAAAAAAATGACGTTTTTTTTTAAAACTTTTTTTGCATTGATATATGTCCCTGGGGCAGGACCCGGGTCCCCAAACACGTTTTATTACAATAACTTGCATATTAGCCTTTAAAATGAGCACTTTAGATTTCAAACGTTCGAGTCCCATAGACTTTAACAGGGTTCTAAAGTTCACACAAACTTTTGGTCTGTTCGCAGGTTCTGGTGCGAACCAAACCCAGGGGTGTTCGGCTCATCCCTAACCGAGACACAAGCTCTGGTTCTGGTTCCAAAATGAATGAATCCTTTAATTAGCCCTCAAAATTTACACTCGCCTGCTCACATTTTGCGAGTAAATTTTGAGGGCTGTCGAGTGTCTTGCTGGCTGCTTGGGAGCAGGGGGGGCGAGAGAGAAGAGGAGAGCCGCCGCCACGGCGTTCAAACCGCGGGGAACATTACAGCTTTCAATTCAGTAGTAGCTGTGTTCCCGCAGCGCGCGTCTTCTACAGCCCCTCCCCTCTTGTCCGGGAAACTTTGATAGACAGATCATCACCCATCCCAGGATTTGATGGGTGATCTGTCTATCAAAGTTTCCCGGACAAGAGGGGAGGGGCTGTAGAAGATGCGCGCTGCGGGAACACAGCTACTGAATTGAAAGCTGTAATGTTCCCCGCGGTTTGAACCATTCGGCGGCGGCTCCTCCTCTCCTACCCAGCACAGGTAGGATGCGGGGGGAAGGACTCTGGCCGCAATGTGGGTGGGGGGGGGGGAAGGACTCTGGCCGCAATGTGGGTGAGGGGGGGAAGGACTCTGGCCACAATGTGGGGAGAGGGGGCACTCTGGCTTCAATGTGGGTGAGGAGGGGAGGACTCTGGCTGCAATGTGGGTGAGGAGGGGGGCACTCTGGCTGCAATGTGGGTGAGGGGGGCACTCTGGCTACAATGTGGGTGAGGAGGGGGGACTCTGGCTACAATGTGGGTGAGGGGGGACTCTGGCTGCAATGTGGGGAGGAGGGGGGACTCTGGCTGCAATGTGGGTGAGGGGGGGGACTCTGGCTGAAATGTGGGTGAGGGGGGGACTCTGTTAACTCAACTCAATGTGGGTGAGGGAGGACTCTGGCTTCAATGTGGGTGAGGAGGGGAGGACTCTGGCTGCAATGTGGGTGATATGGAGGGGGTCACTCTTGCTGCAATGTGGGTGAGGGGGGCACTCTGGCTACAATGTTCCGGGTGACGGGGGCACTCTGGCTACAATGTGGGTGAGGAGGGGGGACTCTGGCTACAATGTGGGTGAGGAGGGGGGACTCTGGCTGCAATGTGGGGAGGAGGGGGGACTCTGGCTGCAATGTGGGTGAGGGGGGGACTCTGGCTGCAATGTGGGTGAGGGGGGGAACTCCAATGTGGACTGCAATGTGGGTGAGGGAGGACTCTGGCTGCAATGTGGGTGAGGAGGGGGGGACTCTGGCTGCAATGTGGTGAGGGGGGACTCTGGCTACAATTGTGGAGGGGGACTCTGGCTGGAAAATGGGGACATTTTGCTGCATTGGTAGACATGGGCAGGCTGCATTTTTGGGCACGGATAAAGTTGTTGTTAATATTTATTTTTATAACTTAATTCTACATAAAACATTTAAGTGTAATTTCATGAGATATATGGGGGCATGTCTAGGGGCGGGATTAGGAGGCTGGACAGTGTAGGGGTTGGGCGGGGGCAACTGGTGGCGAGTATGCCTTAAGGCCTGGCTAGTAGCTCAGGACTTGAAATTTTGAGCCCTGCTTTAATGGTAAAACTCAGCTTTGTTATAACAAACACACACTCCACCCACAACATCACACAATTGGGGCTTCCATACACATTCCATTAGATAATGACATTCAGATGAGCTAATTACCCAGACATACTGGCTCCGACAATAAGCTATTCACCTGCATAATACACATTCCTATGTCAGACGTTCTGTCTCCGACAATAAGCTATTCACACCTGATACACAATACACAGACGTCTGACCTTTTAGAGGGTGCTCAGTCACATTCCACTTCTTATCATCAATAGAACTTTCACACAATACAGTGTCATTAGCATACACAATGAAAGGTCTTTCAGAAGCCAGACTTAATTAACACCTCACAGTATGTGTCCCCACATTGAATGAGTCACAACTTTAACAACTTTCATGGTTTCAAGATATCCTGCAATACATGAATTAGCAGTAATGTCCCATCTCATGTAATTTATGAATTAATTTCTCAGTCATCCTATGCCCCTAAGGGACATAGGATGACCCTAGACCCAAGAGTCGTCATTGGTGAAGCTGGCACAGGAGTACCCCGCATCCTTCAAAAGTCTCAGAGTATCACGGGTCATTCCGTTACAGCCTATTTCTGACATTTGGTGTTTACAAGTTAAAATCCGTATTTTTTGCTAGAAAATTACTTAGAACCCCCAAACATTATATATATTTTTTTAGCAGAGAATCTAGAGAATAAAAATGGCGATTGTTGCAATTGTAGCGCCTGTGTACTTTATGGTACCGGTGCTAGTTAAATTTAAGGGTAGATCAGAGTGTAGTTAAACTCTGATCCAGATTGTTAAGTTCAGAACAGGGTCTCTGTCTCAGCTTGGCTGTGCTGTGAGCCCTTTTCTGCTGTGTTGGGGTGTGCTTCCAGCCCCGGTGCTGCAGGTGGCAGCAGTGGAGCCAAGGTTTTGGTGCTTTTTCCCAGCAGCCAATCAGGAGGATTTGCCCTCGCTGTGCATGCTGGGGCAGGGTATTTATGGGGCAGACGCCATTGGTTCTGGGTCTTCTTCGCCCAGTGTGGCACCCACCTTTAGGGTGACCACATCACGGCGCCCAGGTATTATGGCCTTCCTGGCCAGGGCGTGCTTGCCACGTGGTGTTTTTGGTCCCGGGACCATGTTGGCCCGGAGCATCTGAACAGCGACGGAGACCCAGTGCGTGACTGGGTTCCCATCTCTGAAGATCTCAAGCTGTATTGCTGTTCAGTGGGGAGTCCGTCTGAGGAGCGCCATTGAGAGGCTGGCGGTCCAAAAGGGCCTGGATAAACCACTGGGGATCAAGGTAGCCGGACACTGAGGGATTAATCACCTGTCAGTTGGTACCTGGGTGACAAGTTGAAGCAGATCCAGGCGTAACATATCCAAAAGAGATATCTACAAGAATTGAATCCAGAGAGGACCTGTGGCAGAGGTATCTTTCTGAGGCTCACCGAGGAGGGTCTGTGGCAGAGACTTCATTCTATAATTGTCCGAGTGATATTCTGGCTGCCAGGTCAGTGAGAGAGGTCTGTCCGGGTGCACTAGACCCACTCAGGCAAGAGTGGCGCAGAGAAGTGTTACACTTGGGAGCAGGAGTGTTTCCTATCATTACGCCTGAATCTACTGTTCTTCCTTCTTCTTTAACTTTACTTTCCTCACCATAAGTTTACTGTTGGGTAATAAAGAGCACAGCAAAGAGCACCTGCAGATAACCTTCCACCTACAGGAACGGTAGTATAATCCGGGTATGCCTTGTTCTCTGGAACAACGCAGAATAAGGATTTATAACCGTCGGTAAATACGGGAGTCTTTGAGTTGTTATGGTCAGAGTCCTTTCTTTGTTTAGTTGAATAACATGGCTTCCAAGTAAAGCATACACCCTGTCTCTGCTCAGACACGCCCATTGAACTCCTTTAGCCATTATTGATTGTTTTTTTGTATTAACTCGTCCTGTTGGAAGGATTTCCTGTTAGGTCATTTCCTGTGTGGAGGTAATTTCCTGTGATGTCACTTCCCATGGAGGAAGCGATTGGCTGTTGGAGTCATCACTTCCTGTTTGTCAATGCTTTTGTGATTTACATATAAAAAACCAAGCACACTTCTCCATGGGGCGGTCATGGAACTGAGAACGTGACTGACCACTGGACAGGACCATAATACAAATAATCAAATGCAGCCAATCGGCCCCCATCAAATGCAGCCCACCAGCGCCCATCAATGCAGCCTCACCAGCGCCCATCAATGCAGCCTCACCAGCACCCATCATTGCAGCCTCACCAGCGCCCATCACTGCAGCCTCACTAGCGCCCATCAATGCCCCTCAATGCAACCTCATCAGTGCCCATTAATGCAGCCTCACCAGCGCCCATTAAAGCAGCCTCACCAGCGCCCATCACTGCAGCCTCACCAGCGCCCATCACTGCAGCCTCATCAGCGCCCTTCAATGCAGCCTCATTAGCACCCATCAATGCAGCCTCACCAGCATCCATCAATGCTGAAGAGAGTAGGAACACCAGTGGCCGGGCGCCCTTGGCAGCAGAGCGCTCTAGGCAGCTGCCTAGTTTGCCTAGTGGTAGCACCGGCCCTGACGATGGGGCACTCTCCCATCCCCAGATACCAAGAATGTGGCACTATTCCTCTCAATCATGGGGTACTATTTCTTCCCCTAATGCCAACAATGGGGAAATATTCCTCCTACTAATATCAATCATGGGGCATTGTTTACTTTAGTTGACACCAGGCAGGGGGTTATATACTCCCTGTCATAGATATGCAGTAATGACTGGCAGCTTACCTTGCTCTCCATGTGTTCATCTTAGAGGCCAGGCCCTCTCACCTGGCTGCCTTTATCATCTCTCCTTCCTGTATGGCTCCACCCCAGGCCATATCAGGAACTCTATATTAACCAGTGCACTGCAGGTCTCCCTTGCTGATCAACGTTGTTGGTTAAGCATTGTGTGTTTGGGTTCCTGCTTGCCGTGTGCTACGTTTATCTCTGTGGCTTGTCCCCGACTACTCTTGTTTGCCTGTGACCCTGACTCTTGGCCTGTCCCTTGTTTATCCTTGTCTGCTTGTCTCCCCAACCTTGGCTTAATTCTTCACTATGTCTTGTGTCCTGAGTGGCTGCTTCCACTCTCTCCCTACAGAGCATAAACTAGGGGCCCTGGGGGCCGTGACCTGGATTCAGTTGCAGCTAAGGCCATCCTCACCACTAGAGGCTCGCTCTGGTGAATACCAGCTGGATCTTAGACTCTGCGCCCTGGGCAATCTTGGGGTCAAGCTTCCTGTGGGATCCCTGTTTGAGCTCCAGTGGACCTGTCCTCCATATCCACTCTGTGGTCCACTCGCAGCAGTCTGCCTTAGGGTTCACTACCTTGTGGTGCACTCCTGACTCCAACGGGGTGCATCCGTCCTCTGGCCACAGGTGACCTGACACTCACACTTGTCACAGTCCAGTCTTCTCAAAGTCTGAAGGAGAGTAAACTGGTCATTTGTTCAGAAGATTTTTGAGACCCCCCCCCCCTGCTCTAATCATAGAACGCTACACCCCCAACATGACCCACCACTGGACATGACCATAATCAACTCTTAACATATGCTATTTGTATGTGACCAATGATCCTCCAAATGTATATTTTTTTTGGTCATGTTTTCATATACTTAAATTTTTGATTTTTTTTTTTTAAATACTTTGCACTCTGTGTTCTTTTCTGGTGCTTCCTCAAGTTTCTTGCATTCAATAGTTAAGACCAGATGGAAAATGTATCAGATCCTGCTTCCTAGAAGTCCATAAGCAATGATCCATCTGACAGACCGGAGATTAGGTCTTGTTAACTTACATAAGCTCGCTATAAAACAGCTTTCAATAAGTTGTCCAACTTGTGCCAGTTCAGCCGGCCTAGATGAGGTGACAAAGGAGAAATCCAGATATTACATAAGAGAAGTTGGAACACTTTTAGTCATCGGAGGCCTTGCTGCCAAGACCTTTTTATTTTTTTGGGTTCTGCTCTCTCTCCGTGTCACCCGCCCTTAATTCTTTAAACATCTGTCCCTGTTTTACCCTTCTGGTTTCTGTTGTACGTCTCTCGGTTTTGGTTGGGTTGGGTTGGGCTGCAAAGCTTAGCCCAACAATGATTCCAACATCGGACATTGGATGGTACGTACCATCGGGGCCGCCATCAGGGGGTACAGGCAGTACACATGTAAGGGACCCAGAGGTCCCCAGGGGCCCAGGTGACAACCCCCTTTTTATTTTTTTATTTTTTCAAATTTTTTTTGTCAGTATACCTGTAAGGGGCCAGAGGTCCGCAGGGGCCCGGATGGCAACCCCCATGTTTTATTTGTTTTTTCGGCAGTATACCTGTAAGGGACCGGAGGTCCCCAGGTGCCCGGATGGCAACCCCCTTTTTTATTTAATGTTATGATTTTTTTTTTTCAAAAACATTTTTTTTCCTCAGTATACCTGTAAGGGGCCTGGAGGTCCCCAGGTGCCCGGATGGCAATCCCCCATGTTTTTTTTCTTGTCAGTATACCTGTAAGGGGTCTGGAGGTTCCCAGATGGCAACCCCTATTTTTTTTTTCCTGTCAGTATACCTGTAAGGGGCCTGGAGGTCCCCAGGTGCCCAGATGACAAACCCCATGTTTTTTTTCTGTCAGTAAATGTGTAAGGGGTCTGGAGGTCCCCAGGTGCCCGGATGGCAATCCCCCATGTTTTTTTTCTTGTCAGTATACCTGTAAGGGGTCTGGAGGTTCCCAGATGGCAACCCCTATTTTTTTTTTCCTGTCAGTATACCTGTAAGGGGCCTGGAGGTCCCCAGGTGCCCAGATGACAAACCCCATGTTTTTTTTCTGTCAATAAATGTGTAAGGGGTCTGGAGGTCCCCAGGTGCCCGGATGGCAATCCCCCATGTTTTTTTTCTTGTCAGTATACCTGTAAGGGGTCTGGAGGTTCCCAGATGGCAACCCCTATTTTTTTTTTCCTGTCAGTATACCTGTAAGGGGCCTGGAGGTCCCCAGGTGCCCAGATGACAAACCCCATGTTTTTTTTCTGTCAGTAAATGTGTAAGGGGTCTGGAGGTCCCCAGGTGCCCGGATGGCAACCCCCATGTTTATTTCGTCAGTATACCTGTTAGGGGCTCGGAGGTCGCCAGGTGTCCGGATGGCAACCCCCATGTTTTTTTTTCCCGTCAGTATACCTGTAAGGGGCCTGGTTCCTAGATGGCAACCCCCATGTTTTTTTTTTTTCCCGTCAGTATACCTGTAAGGGGCCTGGAGGTCCCCAGGTTCCTAGATGGCAACCCCCATGTTTTTTTTTTTTTTTTCTGTCAGTATACCTGTAAGGGGTCTGGAGGTCCCCAGGTGCCCGGATGGCAACCCCCATGTTTTTTTTTCCGCCAGTATACCTGTAAGGGGTCTGGAGGTCCCCAGGTGCCTGGATGGCAACCCCCATGTTTTTTTTCCCGTCAGTATACCTGTAAGGAGCCCGGAGGTCGCCAGGTGCCCGGGTGGCAACCCCCATGTTTTTTTTTTCCGCCAGTATACCTGTAAGGGGTCTGGAGGTCCCCAGGTGCCTGGATGGCAACCCCCATGTTTTTTTTCCCGTCAGTATACCTGTAAGGAGCCCGGAGGTCGCCAGGTGCCCGGGTGGCAACCCCCATGTTTTTTTTTTCCGCCAGTATACCTGTAAGGGGTCTGGAGGTCCCCAGGTGCCTGGATGGCAACCCCCATATTTTTTTTTTTCCGTCAGTATACCTGTAAGGGGCCCGGAGGTCGCCAGGTGCCCGGGTGGCAACCCCCATGTTTTTTTTCCCGCCAGTATACCTGTAAGGGGCCTGGAGGTTCCCAGGTTCCCAGATGGCAACCCCTATGGGGTTTTTTTCGTCAGTAAACCTGTAAGGGGCCTGGAGGTCCCCAGGTGCCCGGATGGCAACCCCTATGGGTTTTGTTTCGTCGGTATACCTATAAGGGGCCTGGAGGTCCCCAGGTTCCCAGATGGCATCCCCTATGTTTTTTTCTGTCAGTATACCTGTAAGGGGCCTGGAGGTCCCCAGGTGCCCGGATGGCAACCCCTGTGTTTTTTTTCCGTCAGTATACCTGTAAGGGGTCTGGATGTTCCCAGGTGGCAACCCCCATGTTTTTGTTTTTTTCGTCAGTATACCTGTAAGGAGCCCGGATGGAAATCCCCTATTCTTTGTTTTTGTTCGTCGGCACCCAAACCCACTTTTTTCAATTCGCAGGCACCCCTCCATCCCCGGGGGCCCGTGCCTGAAGCTGTGTAACGGGCCCCAAATTTCCTGATAGCGGCCATGCGTACAATTTTGTAGGAGATCATCCAGAATCGGGGGGCATCACCACCAATGCAATATTTGTTCTGCTTGGAAATCCTGACCTAGATGCAGTGCTGATTATTTATTTTTATGTTTCTTCCCCAAACGCACAGTTGGATGCCCCGAAAACTACATTTCAAGATCTTTATTTCAGTTCTTTTCATTTTAAAAGGGCATTGCCTCAGTCCTCGGTGCTGTAAATATCACGTCTTTTCACTTAAAGTTGATCTCCAGGCAACAAGCTAAATACCCCGAGTGGTTTTACCTGCCATAGGCTTTGTGTTTCTTTCAGCCAGTCCTGAGATCTAGGCCTGATTCACACCAGTGCGATTTGTCAGTTTAAAATTGCACGGTAAGTCGCACATCCCCATTGCCGGCAATGGAAAAGCTCAAACTGTTGCTACTCAAGTCGCAGTGACTTTTGAAAAAGGTGCCTGCACTACTCGCATTGACTTCTGTTTAATTACCCGTATATATTCGAGTATAAGCCGACCAGAGTATAAGCTGAGGACTTTATTTTACCACAAAAAACTGGGAAAACTTGTTGACTCGAGAATAAGCCTAGGGTGACAATACAGCAGCTATTGTAAGCAGAAACGATGGTCAAAAATGCCCATTTGCACCCCTCACTGTGTCCAATTGTAGTCTCACTGTCAGGGGCGGACTGACCATTGAGTCACTCGGGCACTGCCTGAGGGCCCCATGCCACTAGGGGGCCCCATTAGGGTTGCCGGGCTCAGTAAAACCAGGGACAGTATGCCAAAATCAGTGTTTTTTTACATCTGTCCCTGATATGTCCGAAACTGACATGCTTTTGATGTGAAAATCCTGAGATTTTAGCTGCCCCGCCTCTGCACTGCCTCCTGGCATGGTAGCCATTAGTAAGCCCGGGGGCCCCATAATCTTCTATTGCCCGGGGGCCCCATGAGTTGTCAGTCCGCCCCTGCTCACTGTGCCACACCCCACTCTGCCCATTGCATTCTCACTGTGCCATACCTCATTGTGCCCATTGCATTCTCACTGTGCCATACCTCACTGTGCCCATGACAGTCTCACTGTGCCATACCTCACTGTGTGTGTCCATTGCAGTCTCATTGTGCCATACCTAACTCTGCCCATTGCAGTCTCACTGTGCTATACCTCACTGTGCCCATTGCAGTCTCACTGTGTCATACCTCACTGTGCCCATTGCAGTCTCACTGTGCCATACCTCACTGTGCCCATTGCAGTCTCACTGTGCCATACCTCAATATGCCCATTGCAGTCTCACTGGGCCATACCTCACGGTGCCCATTGCAGTCTCACTGTGCCATACCTCACTGTGCCCATTGTAGTCTCACTGTGCCATACCTCACTGTGCCTATTGCAGTCTCGCTGTGCGATACCTCACTGTGCCCATTGCATTTTCACTGTGCCATACCTCACTGTGCTCATTGCATTCTCACTGTGCCATACCTCACTGTGCCCATTGCAGTCTCACTGTGCCATACCTCACTGTGCCCATCTATAGATACGTCGGCGTAAGTGCTACGTGAATCCGGGCCATATTGTCTACAAACTATGGGACTGTGACAGACTCACCAGGGACATCACCGCACCCTCTTATGTCTAAATTCATCCTAGGTCCACTAGGGGCATAGGATGACTGAGAAATGATATCTTGGACTACCTGAGATGGGAATATTATGTAATTATTATCCACAATATATTCCAGGGTATCTGTAAAGAACTAATTACTGTTTGTTGATTCTGAACTCAACGGGTTAATTGTAAGAGCAGGGCCGATCGTCCTATAGACTCACTATGCAAGCCGCTTAGGGCCCGGCAAAGCTACGGAGGGCCCCGCAAATTATTAGAGGCACCCGCGTGGTGAGAAGTCATTTTTGGCCCCTCACCCCACTTCTTAACTTTAACTTCTTCGCTTTAATGTAAGATGTAATTTCCGACAGCAGAACGCCCCCTCCCCCCACTTCTCAACTTTAATCTTTAATGTGACATGTCACTGTCGGAGCCCCCCCCCCGCGCATTTTTCGGCAGCCTCCCCCCCTGCTTCTCAACTTTAATGTAATTTTGCTTAGGGCCCCAGGGAGGCCAGGATCTGCACTGTGTAAGAGTGACTCAGACACATTCTGTTAGTTGCTAATGTCCTCACCTCCAGCCATCTGTCTGTTCTCTGTGCTAATTGACCCTGCTATTGTGTGAAGATGTCCTGTGTTTACACTTATGATGTGTATTGTATAGCAGGTAAATGAGGAGACGTGACGTCTACTCTGAAAGGTCATATCTAAGAGTCGCCTAGTCTGGGTAAATGATTAGTTAATTAGCTCATGTTAAATTAATGTTTTGGTTACCTCCTCTAACTGTATATAAGGTTGTATTCTGGGTTCTATTAAACACTCGCATGTTCAGCACACAAACAAGTCTTGTCTCGTTGTGTGATATCTATATCCAGACTGATAGGAAGTGGTATATGACAGAAGCAGTCAAGCTGAGTGTGGGACGTTCCGTTACAGGGACATTTATGGAATTTTTATTTTACAAATAATGGCGGCGATCTGCGATTCTATTTTTTGTGGAACTGCGAAATTTCGGCGGACAGATTGGACACTTTTTTGGGACCACTGACAATTATACAGCGATCAGTGCTATAAAAATGTGGTTATATCTCCTCTAGTGTATTCCGGAATGTATAAGGACAGAAATAATGAATTCTATCACAATGCGTCGTCTCGTTCTTCTCACTCTGCGAAGGTGCAACCTGTCACGGCATTGTCTGACGTACAAAACGGCATTGCCATCCGACGCCTTGAAAACCGCCGCCGTTCCTTCACAGACATCCTTGAGCTATCAGACAAGCTCAATTAGCCTCACAATATATATATTTGTTATCTCATTAATAGAGATTTGGAATGGCACAGACGGAGGTTTTACTTTTTATTTAAAAGACGTTTCTGGTTTAGCAATCTGACGAGAGTAAAAAACCTCGGGAGTACGGCGAAAACAAATTGTATTATTTTAAGAAGTGGAGCTTCTGAAACCGAACGCAACCAATTAAAACTTCTACTTTTTCCCAGTAATTTGCATTCCCGAAATCTGACAGCCAGGCAGGTTTTGTGCCTTCCACCCACCCACTACATCATTCTGGTACGAGGCACGGCGCATACATAATAGCAAAGCAACAAAAATACATGAGCTGGAATATGGGGCCCCATAGCAAAACCATTAAGGGGCCCCCCTTTTACTCTCATTTTTATTGCAAGGGCCATTTTGTAGTGATACAGAATACAAATTGATTTAAGATCATACAGATATTCATAAACTACATTTACATTAATTTTATCCAAATATACTAGCCTAGGGCTATTGTATATATCACACTGTGCTTCTGGGCCCCATAGCAGCCCCATAGTGTTCTGACATCTGGGCCCCATAGCAGCCCCATGGTGTTGTGACATCTGGGCCCCCATAGCAGCCCCATGGTGTTGTGACATCTGGGCCCCCATAGCAGCTCTATGGTGTTGTGACATTTGGGCCCCATAGATTTCTGATATCTGGGCCCCATAGCAGCCCCATAGATTTCTGATATTTGGGCCCCATAGCAGCCACAGGGTGTTCTGACATCTGGGCCCCATAGTGTTCTGACATTTGGGCCCCATAGCAGCCCATGGTGTTGTGACATCTGGGCCCCATAGCAGCCCCATGGAGTTGTGACATCTGGGCCCCATAGCAGCCCCATAGATTTCTGATATCTGGGCTCCATAGCAGCCCCATAGATTTCTGATATCTGGGCTCCATAGCAGCCCCATAGATTTCTGATATTTGGGCCCCATAGCAGCCACAGGGTGTTCTGACATCTGGGCCCCATAGCAGCCCCATGATGTTCTGACATCTGGGCCCCATAGCAGCCCCATGGTGTTCTGACATCTGGGCCCCATTGCAGCCACATGGTGTTGTGACATCTGGACCCCATAGCAGCCCCATGGTGTTGTGACATCTGGGCTCCATAGCAGCCACATGGTTATCTGAAATCTGGGCATCATAGCAGCCCCATGGTGTTCTGGATTCTGGGCCCCATAGCAGCCCCATAGTGTTCTGACATCTGGGCATCATAGCAGCCCCATAGTGTTCTGACATCTGGGCCCCATAGCAGCCCCATGGTGTTCTGACACCTGGTCACCATAGCAGCCACATGGTGTTCTGACATCTGGGCCCCATAGAAGCTCCATGGAGTTCTGACATCTGGGCCCCATAGCAGCCCCATGGAGTTCTGACATCTGGGCCCCAAAGCAGCCACATGGAGTTCTGACATCTGGGCATCATAGCAGCCACATGGTGTATTGACATCTGGGCCCCATAGAAGTCTCATGGTGTTCTGACATCTGGGCCCCATAGCAGTCCCATGATGTTCTGACATCTGGGCCCCAAAGCAGTCACACAGTGTGCTGGTTTCTGGGCCTCATAGGAGTCATGGCACGCTGGCTTCTTGATCCTATATCAATGGCAAGGTGTGCTGGCTCCTGAGCTACATAGTAGTCGCATGGTGTCCTAGTTTCTAGGTACATTGTAGCAGTCACATGATGTGGAGGCCCCATAGCATTTACATGGTATGCTGGCTTCTGCACATGCAGGTTTAGGAGGGTAGCTTCAGGTAAGCCTTAATATAGGCTTACCTGTAGCAAAAAGTGTGTTGTAATTGTTTACAACCACTTTAAGAGTTCACTGCACTGGAAAGGGGCCAAGCCCAACCCCTGAAAAACAACCCCACACCAAATGCGCTTCTGGAAGAATGGTCAAACATTCCCATAGACACCCTCCTAAACCTTGTGGACAGCCCTCCCAGAAGAGTTGAAGCTGTCATAGCTGCAAAGAGTGGGCCAACTCAAGATTGAACCCTACGGACTAAGACTTGGGCGCCATTAAAGTTCATGTGCGTGTATAGGCCCGGCATCCCAATACTTGGAAAAAGAAAAACCTCTGGGTTTGGGACTATATGGGCAACAAATGATTGAATTCAAAAATATATATAAAAAAATATATATTTAATAAGTAGAAAAAAAATTCTACTTATTAAATATATTTTTTTATATATTTTTGAATTCAATCATTTGTTGCCTATATAGTCCCAAACCCAGAGGTTTTTCTTTTTTCATATTTCTAAGGGACGACGGCAACCTCATGAGCTTTTGTCGAAGCTGGCTCCTTCTCGGCGTCCCAATACTTTTGCCAATATGGTGTATATCAAGCACCTTTTCAGTAAAGGCAACCAGTAAGAGAAAACAGACGTGTCTCCAATGTTTGTATCGGTGCCGAGTCGAACTGACAGTTGTCTAGCAGGAGACTCGGGGATGAGTGAAATAACCTTATTTGTTTAATAAAAATGGAATTACTCTCCGGGAGAGCTGGCTCCGCTTGCAGCTCCGTCGCTAACAAGATGTATGTTTTTCTTTGCGGGGTGACGGTTAGAACTTTGTAGAAAATCTGGTAAAACTATTAACATCTGTGTTCTGTTATCCGGCTTGGGCGAGGAGCTATTGTATAACGCGTTTCGTGACGCCTCTTTTGGGTGACTTATTTTGTTGTTTTGTAACGAGGCGTTATGTAAAATCATTTAGGAATCCAGGGGATGGGTAATGGGGTGGATTGACGGCCCATTTTCCCCCAAAATTAGTTTTGAATGTTATTCTGGATGGAGCTGAGCTACACTCCCGGGATTTATCACTGTCTTTTTCTCTTTTGAAGAGAACGTCCGTAAAGGAAGTTTTAATTGCAGAAGACTGAGATGTGTATCTGGAAAGTATTTACAGCATTTCACATTTAGTTATGTTACAGCCAGGGGCGGATCCAGGGGGGGGGCAACGGGGAAATTGCTCCCTCCAAGAATACGGGTGGGCATCACTGGGGTGAGAGAGCCGGCGGGTGGCTCCGCGAGTGACAGAGATGGTGGGTGGCTCCACGAGCGACAGAGCCGGCGGGCTGGGCGGCTCAGGTTGGTGAGCAGCTGTGTGCCCTCGGTGACGGTGTGTAAGACTTTGCAGGCTGCTGGCCAATCAGGGATACGGTGGGCGGGGGAGCAGAGAGATGACATCATCTCTCGCCGCCCAGCGCCTGCCCTGCATCCCTGCAGTTCCACCCTCACTGTGCACTGTGCTCAGGCAGCTGCGGCAGCAGAGAGATTACATCATCTCTCTGCTGCCTGACTCTGGGACACAGCAAGAGACCACCTTAGCAGGAAAGTGACAATCCGCAACGTGTGGCATGGGACGTGGCAAGTGACAATCTGCATCTGGTGACAGGTGACGTGGCAAGGGGATTGCCATCCAGGCCCCTTACAGGTATACTGACAAAAAAAATGGGGTTTCCGGGCCCCTTACATGTATACTGACGAAAAAAAAAATACATAAAAAAAAAGGGGGGGTTGCCATCTGGGCACCAGGAGACCTCCAGGCTGACAAAAAAATAATAAAATAAAACATAAGGGGGTTGCCATCCGGGTACCTGGGGACCTCCGGGCCCCTTACAGGTATACTGACAAACAAAAATAAAAAAAATAAAAAATTAAAAACATTTTTTTTAAAGTAAAAATAAAAAGGGGGTTGTCACCCGGGCCCCTAGGGACCTCGGGGCCCCTTACAGGTGTACTGCCTGTACCCCCCTGATGGTGGTCCTGCAGGTGGCACACATAGGCACAGAGCAGCTGGCGGCAGCTCTCCCTGATCGGGACCAATGTCCCTGTCATGGATATGCAATAAAGTCTGTCAGCTTACCTGTCTCCATGTGTTTATTAGAGGCCTGACTCTGTGCTGGCTGCCTTTTTATCATCTCTCCTTCCTATATGGCCCCACCCTAGGCCATCCCAGGAAATCTATATTAACTGTTGCACTGCAGGTCTGCAGTGCTGTTCAACTTTGTTTGTTAGCTGTTCCTGTCTGCCGTGTGATACGTTAACCTTTCTGTGTACGGATTTTGGCTCGTCCCTGACTACTCTTGTTTGCCTGTGACCCTGACCTTTTGGCCTGTCCCCTGGTTACCCTTGTCTGCCTGTTGCCCCGACCTCGGCTTACAAATCACTATCGCATGTGTCCTGTGTGCTGTTTCCCCTCTCTCCCTACAGAGCGTGACCTAGGGGACCTCAGGGGTGGTGACCTGGATCCAGCTGCAGCGAAGGCCATCCTCACCACCAGAGGCTCTGGTGAACATCAAGCTGGGTCTTAGACTCCGCGCCCTGGGGAATCTTGGGCTCACGCTTTCTCTCTCTTTTCCTAGTGTTAACCCCTTCGCTGCCAGTCACATTTATACAGTAATCAATGCAGAAAAAAAATAGTTTTTAAAAAAAAAAAATGGGATATTTATTATAGCAAAAAGTAAAAAAATGTTGGGTCGGATTCAGAAAGTAGTTACGTTGGCGTATCTAGAGATACGCTGCGTAACTTCTAAGAATCGCCGGCGTATCTTTTTTCTGTATTCAGAAAACAAGATACGCCGGAATTTAGCTAAGATACGAACGGCGTAAGTCTCTTACGCCGTCGTATCTTAGTTGCATATTTACGCTGGCCGCTAGGTGGCGCTTCTGTCGATTTACGCGTCGAATGTGTAAATGAGGTAGATACGCCGATTCACGAGCGTAGTTGCGCCCGGCATATCTATTTGCACCGTTTGCGTAAACGTTAGTCCGGCGTAAAGTTACACCTGCTATATGAGGCGCAGCCAATGTTAAGTATGGACGCCGGGACAGCGTCGTATTGTACGTCTTTTACGTCGTTTGCGTAAGTGGATTCAGAATGGGGCTGGGCGTAAGTTCCGTTCACGTCGTTTTCATTGACTATTTGCGACGTGATTTGGAGCATGCGCACTGGGATACGTCCACGGCCGGCGCATGCGCAGTTCGAAAAAAGCGTCAATTGCGCGGGGTCACGATTCATTTACATGGATCACGCCCCCTACCTGCCTATTTTGAATTAGGCACTCTTACGCTGGTCCATTTACGCTACGCCGCCGTAACTTTGGACGCAAGTTCTTTCTGAATACGGCATACGCCCACACAAAGATACACGGATGTATCTGAGTCTGGCCCATTGCGGTTTTTTTCAAAATTGTGGCTCTTTTTTTGTTTATAACGCAAAAAATAAAAACAGCCGAGGTGATCAAATACCACCAAAAGAAAGCTCTATTTGTGGTAAAAAAAAGGACATCAATTTTGTTTGGGAGCCACGTCGCACGACCGCGCAATTGTCAGTTAAAGCGACGCAGTGCCGGAAGTTTCGCCTGGGCAGGAAGGGGGTTTATGTGCCCAGTAAGCAAGTGGTTAAGGAGAAAAAATAGCCAATTACCGGCTCTGTTTACATCACATGATCACCTGCAGGGGGCACGCAGGCCGCTCTAGTGTGGGAGGACGTCTATTGACAGCCTCCCGGCAAAGTAGGTCCGCACTGTAGCCATCATTCGACAATAGCGCGGATGTGAAGAGGTTAAACTCCATCTGCTCTTCGCCGCAGCTTCTTCCAGCAACTGACATTACAAACTTGTTGAAAAAGTTATCCGCCTTGCTTTTTTCCTTCTTGTTTACCGCGATCTATTACAGCCTGGACAAGATTTCAAATACCTTTATCCATTGTTTCATCTGAGCCGCGTGCGCCGCTCCTTGTTGGGTTTTCTACTTACTTATCCAATAATGACCTCTATGTAAAGTTTACACAGCTAGAATAGTGTTTGTGCTAACTTTAAAATGTCATCTGTGCCTGCAATAAAAGCGAAAGGCGATTTCATCTCCCCTTTTTTTTTTTTTTTTTCGACGCGTGAAAATCCGGCTCTGATCGCCCCGGGCGCTCCGTCTAATGACTACGCGCCGGAGACGGATAGACATGCATCAACCTGCCCTTTAAAAAGTGCGACCGGTAGGTGGGTGAATCAGAATCGGCGAGGACTAAGCGCCGAGGAAGCTATTATCTCGGGTGATTCCAGTCGGAAATGAGCAATGCGGCGATGTCCGATCGTCACGCGCCATTTCTTTCGAGTGCGCGGTGGTTAAGTGCCATCTCACTCACTGTCAAAGCAATCGAGAGATCTCATTTCCTCGTCTTTGCAGGTGCTGACCTCCGGAGCGTCTGAGATGTCTCCAAGATGAACGCATCTCCTTGTCAGGTGTTTTTTTTTTTTTTTTTTCGTTCTTGCGTCCGGACTTGTCTTTTCATAAACAGAGACGGAGCGGTGACAGCTAGCGCCTGATGGATAAATTAGACGATGGGGAAACAAAAGTACATAGCAAGGAACAAGGTTGAAAAGTCACGGTGGCATTTGGAGACTCCAAGTTAGCGAGTGGCGGCGCAGAGCGATGTCCTGCAATGGAGGAGAGTCAAAGTTTAATAATGCTTCCTCTCGAAAACTTTGACTGCGCGGAATTCTCTCTCTACCGCTCTTCTAGGAAATAGAGCGCGTTGGTTCTTCCGGGAATCCGGAATTTCATAAAACTTTGCAAACCTGAAGCCTGGAGCTGTCGGTTTGGGGGTTCAGTAATATTATTGTAGCACTTCCCCTCGAAGGAGCTGCTGGATATTTTTTGGCGGCATGTTACCTCTATCTTCCTGCCGTCCAGTGTTCAGTGTGTCATTATTCTGGACCCCCAAGTGTCGGGGTGTCATTGTTCTGGGCCTCCAAATGTCGGGGTGTCATTGTTATGGACCCCCAAGTGTCGGGGTGTCATTGTTCTGGCCTCCAAGTGTCGGGGTGTCATTGTTCTGAGACCCCCAAATGCCAGGGTGTCATTGTTCTGGGGCCCCAAGTGTCAGGGTGTCATTGTTCTGGGTCCCCCAAGTGTCGGTGTGTCATTGTTCTGGGATCCCCAAGTGTCAGTGTGTCATTGTTCTCGACCCCCAAGTGTCAGTGTGTCATTGTTATGGACCCCCAAGTGTCGGGGTGTCATTGTTCTGGACCCCCAAATGTCAGCGTGTCATTGTTTTGGGTCCCCAAGTGTCAGGGTGTCATTGTTCTGGGTCCCCAAGTGTCGGGTGTCATTGTTCTGGATCCCCCCAAATGTGTCCGGGTGTCATTGTTCTGGACCCCCAAGTATCAGTGTGTCATTGTTCTGGAACCCCCATGTGTGGTGGTATCATTGTTCTGGGACCCCCAAGTATCAGTGTGTCATTGTTCTGGATCCCCCAAGTGTCAGTGTGTCATTGTTCTGGATCCCCCAAGTGTCAGTGTGTCATTGTTCTGGATCCCCCAAGTGTCAGTGTGTCATTGTTCTGGGACCCCCAAGTGTCAGGGTGTCATTGTTCTGGACCCCCCAAGTGTCAGGGTGTCATTGTTCTGGGCCCCCAAGTGTCAGTGTGTCATTGTTCTGGACCCCCAAGTGTCAGGGTGTCATTGTTCTGGATCCCCCAAGTGTCAGTGTGTCATTGTTTTGGACCCCCAAGTGTCAGTGTGTCATTGTTCTGGATCCCCCAAGTGTCAGTGTGTCATTGTTTTGGACCCCCAAGTGTCAGTGTGTCATTGTTCTGGACCCCCAAGTGTCAGTGTGTCATTGTTCTGGACCCCCAAGTGTCGGTGTGTCATTATTCTGGGACCCCCAAGTGTCAGTGTGTCATTGTTCTGGACCCCCAAGTGTCAGTGTGTCATTGTTCTGGACCCCCAAGTGTCGGTGTGTCATTATTCTGGGTCCCCCAAGTGTTAGGGTGTCATTGTTCTGGACCCCCAAGTGTCAGGGTGTCATTGTTTTGGACCCCCAAGTGTCAGTGTGTCATTGTTCTGGACCCCCAAGTGTCGGTGCGTCATTGTTCTGGACCTCCAAGTGTCGGGGTGTCATTGTTCTGGACCCCCAAGTGTCAGGGTGTCATTGTTCTGGACCCCCAAGTGTCGGGTGTCATTGTTCTGGACCCCCAAGTGTCAGTGTGTCATTGTTCTGGACCCCCAAGTGTCAGTGTGTCATTGTTCTGGACCTCCAAGTGTCGGTGTGTCATTGTTCTGGACCTCCAAGTGTCGGTGTGTCATTGTTCTGGACCCCCAAGTGTCAGGTGTCATTGTTCTGGACCCCCAAGTGTCAGTGTCTCATTGTTTTGGACCCCCAAGTGTTGGGGTGTCATTGTTCTGAGACCCCTCTTAACCTTTTTTTCTTGCTCAATTTTCTGACCAGCAAATTAACAGTTAAACATTATACAATTTCCTGGCTTCTCAGCGGATTCAAAATGCGCTAGAAAGTTTTTGGCAGCGAAGACAGAAACTCAAAACTGAAATTCTTCCTTCGCTTAATCCACTGGCAGAGAGCGCAGGGTGGGGCTCCGTGAGATGACTCACCGCCGCTCATTTATGGCTGTTATATTATGACTTGCATATCTTATCCCGCTAAAATAAAACGCTGCAGATGGTCAGAGCCCAAAAATAAACAATTCCGAAAGAAAAAAAACAGCGGCAACAAAAAAAAAACAGAACCAAATTGTATTATTTAAACTTCAGAAAAACAGAGATGGTGGGATAGTGTGCGTGTGTGTGTGTGTATATGTACACCAGGGTTTGACAAATTTGCTTAAATCTAAAGCTAAAAAAATTAGGAGCCACAAAACGCGGCCCGTCCCGCCGAACTCGGGCGCAGCAACTGACCGCATACGTGAGCAGCGCCCACATATGTTATCAGTATTCAAACCACACATGTGAGGTATCGTCGCGATCGTTAGAGCGAGAGCAATAATTCTAGCACTAGACTTCCTCTGTACCTCAAAACATGCAACCTGTAGAATGTTTTAAACATCGCCCTATGGAGATTTTAAAGGGTAAAAGTTTGTCTCCATTCCATGAGCGGACGCGATTTTGAAGCATGACATGTTGGGTATCAATTTACTTGGCATAACATTATCTTTCACAATATAAAAAAAAAAGGGCTAACTTTATGGTGTCTTATTTTTTTAATTAAAAAAAGTGTATTTTTAACCAAAAAAAGTGAGCTTGTAAGACTGCTGCACAAATACGGTGTGACAGAGAGTATTGCAACGACCGCCATTTTATTCTCTAGGGTGTTCGAATAAAAAATATATAAAGGGCCAGATTCAGGAAAGGTTACGCTGGCGGATCGAGTGATCCGCCAGCCTAACTGTGGCTTTGAGCCGGCGTTTCTGTTTTCTGTAACCAGAAAACAAGAAACGCCGGGTTGAAGTTCTGATGCGAGCAGCGTAACTGAGTTTCGCCATCGCATCGTTACTTCAACTTAAAAATGGCGCCGGGGGCGTTCCCGCCAATTTACGCTCAAAAAATATGTTAATGAGCGGAAATCGGCAATTCACGATCGAAATCCGGCGCGACGCAATGACGATACGACGTTTCCGGACGGGATACGCGGCGCATAGATATACCTACATGGGGTTGGAGTATCCTATGTTAGGTATAGGCGTCGTCATCGCGTCGGGAAAAAAAAAAAAAACGTCGCTTGTGTAAAACGGTCATGAATGGGAATGTGACGTCATTGACGTTCATTCACAGATTTTGGAGCATGCGCACGGGGATGTTTTGACACTCGACGCATGCGCAGTACGTTGGCGGCGGGATCGCGCGTAGTTAGCATACTACACGCCCCGTACCCGCTACATTTGAATTCCGCCGGCTCATTTGTGATGCGCTGCCGCAACTTTAGGAGCAAGTGCTTCGTGAATGACAGCACTTGCTCCTAAAATTTCGGCAGCGCAACGCAAATCAGAAGCGTTACTCCAGAGCAAAGATGCTCTGGAATACGTGAATCTGGCCCATAATGTTTGGGGGTTCTAATTAGAGGGAGGAGATGACAGTGAAAACACAGGGAAACAAAACAAAAAATGGCCAACCAAACTACAAGTCAAGCACTTTAATCTTTAAGTTAATAAATTATGGATTGGCACTACATAAAGTGCCCAATTGGGTCGGTCCACCCCTGGTCATTAAATGCGATTACAGGAGATGACCAGAGACTGCGACTACAGGAGATGACTAGACTGCGGATGTGACTACAGGAGATGACTAGACTGCGGATGTGACTACAGGAGATGACTAGACTGTGGATGCGACTACAGGAGATGACTAGACTGTGGATGCGACTACAGGAGATGACTAGACTGTGACTACAGGAGATGACTAGACTGCGGATTCCATTAAATTTCATATCTGGGGGGTGTGTATAGTATGTCTGAAAAGTAGCACTTGTTTCCCGTGTTCAGAACTGTCCCTGCACAAAATTACATTTCTAAAGGAAAAAAGTCATTCAAAACGACTTGCGGCTATAATGAATTGTCGGGTCCTGGCAAAAAAAGTAATTGAAAGAAACAGCATGGGTCCCCCCCAGCCCTTCAGGTCTGGTATGGATATTAAGGGGAACCCCAAGCCAAAATTTAAAAATATGGCGTGGGGTTCCCCCTCAAAAATCCATACCAGACCCTTATCCGAGCACACAACCTGGCAGACACCCCCCCAGGTATTTCACTTTTATTGATTCACTTTAAGCATTATTAAAATCGCGAAAAAAAGGCCACTTTTAAAACTTTGATACTGGCCCCCGGGTCCCCAAACACTTTTCATGACAATTACTTGCATATTAACCTTTAAAATTAGCTCTTTTGATCTCTCCCATAGACTTTTAAAGGGTGTTCGGCGGCTTTTCGAATTTGCCACGGACACCCCAATTTGTTCGCTATTCGCCGAACGGGCGAGCAGCCAATGTTCGACCTGAACATAAAGCTCATCCCTAATGGGCACCACAATGATGCAGACTCGGCACCGGGATTTCTCCAATAGAGTCCTCGAAAGATCGAAGAACTAACTGGCTGATGGTTTAACTTTCCAGCATCCAATACAAAGTGAAATGATGGGTTGTGGGTGGACTGACCCTTTTGGGTGGACTGAGCCTGTTGGGTGGACTGAGCCTTTTGGGTGGACTGAGCCTGTTGGGTGGACTGAGCCTTTTGGGTGGACTGAGCCTGTTGGGTGGACTGAGCCTGTTGGGTGGACTGAGCCTGTTGGGTAGACTGAGCCTATTGGGTGGACTGAGCCTGTTGGGTGGACTGAGCCTATTGGTTGGACTGGACTGCCTGTTGGGTGGACTGAGCCTGTTGGGTGGACTGAGCCTGTTGGACTGAGCCTGGCCTGTTGACTGTGGAGGGTGGACTGAGTTTTTGGGTGGACTGAGCCTTTTGGGTGGACTGAGCCTGTTGGGTGGACTGAGCCTGTTGGTTTGGACTGACAGCCTGTTGGGTGGACTGGCCCTTTTGGGTGGACTGACTCTGTTGGGTGGACTGAGCCTTTTGTTGGGTAGACTGAGCCTTTTGGGTAGACTGAGCCTTTTGGGTGGACTGAGCCTGTGGGTGGACTGACCCTGTTGGGTGGAGTGACCCTGTTGGGTGGACTGAGCCTTTTGGGTGGACTGAGCCTTTTGGGTGGACTGACCCTTTTGGGTGGACTGAGCCTGTTGGGTGGACTGACCTTTGCCTTTTGGTGGACTGACTCTGTTGGTTGGACTGAGCCTGTTGGGTGGACTGGCCCTTTTGGGTGGACTGACTCTGTTGGGTAGACTGAGCCTTTTGGGTAGACTGAGCCTTTTGGGTAGACTGAGCCTTTTGGGTGGACTGAGCCTGTTGGGTGGACTGACCCTGTTGGGTGGAGTGACCCTGTTGGTTGGACTGACCCTTTTGGGTGGACTGACTCTGTTGGGTGGACTGAGCCTTTTGGTTGGACTGAAACTTTTGGGTGGACTGAGCCTTTTGGGTGGACTGTAGACATGTGCATTCGTTTTCGTTAGAATGCATTTTCGTCCGAAAATCAGGTTTTTTTCGTTATCGTTTTAACAAAAGATAACGAAAGCGCAAGAAACGAAAACCGAAAGATCCGACATAAAAAAATGCTTTATTTTCGTTTTCGTTGCGGTAAAAGTTCGATATAGAGAGATTCGACATTATAGAGAAAAGATTCAACATTATAGGGAAAAGATTCGACATTATAGGAAAAGAGATTCGACAGTATAGGGAAAAGATTCATTATATAGGGAAAAGATTCGACATTATAGGGAAAAGATTCGACAGTATAGGGAAAAGATTCAACATTATAGGGAAAAGATTCGACAGTTATAGGGAAAAGATTCGACAGTATAGGGAAAAGATTCGACATTATAGAGAAAAGATTCGACAGCTATAGAAAAGATTCGAATTATAGAGAAAAGATTCGACACTATAGAAATAATAGATTCGACATTACAGAGATTAGATTTCGATTTCTGAGAAAATAGATTCGACATTATTACTAGTCATACAACATTAGAATTCTTGAAGGCGGAGTATTCGAACGGAAATGTACGATTCGACGTAAAGATTCGATGTTCCTTCGAATATTCTTTTAAAAATTTGACAGAAACCAAGTATTATTAGATTTTCGGACGAAAGCTTTCCACAACGAAAAACTAAGTAAAAGCTAAAACGATTTTCGGGAGTAACTAAATACATTTATTTTCCAAACTAAAACGAAAAAACTAAACGAAATATTCCAGTCTGCACATGTCTAGTGGACTGAGCCTTTTGGGTGGACTGAGCCTGTTGGGTGGACTGAAAAAACTAAACGCCTGTTGGGTGGAGTGACCCTGTTGGGTGGACTGAGCCTTTTGGGTGGACTGAGCCTTTTGGGTGGACTGAGCCTGTTGGGTGGACTGAGCCTTTTGGGTGGACTGACTCTGTTGGGTGGACTGAGCCTTTTGGGTGGACTGAGCCTTTTGGGTGGACTGAGCCTTTTGGGTGGACTGAGCCTTTTGGGTGGACTGAGCCTGTTGGGTGGACTGAGCCTTTTGGGTGGACTGAGCCTTTTGGGTGGACTGACCCTGTTGGGTGGAGTGACCCTGTTGGTTGGACTGACCCTTTTGGGTGGACTGACTCTGTTGGGTGGACTGAACCTTTTGGGTGGACTGAGCCTTTTGGGTGGACTGAGCCTTTTGGGTGGACTGAGCCTTTTGGGTGGACTGACCCTTTTGGGTGGACTGACCCTTTTGGGTGGACTGAGCCTGTTGGGTGGACTGAGCCTGTTGGGTGGACTGAGCCTTTTGGGTGGACTGAGCCTTTTGGGTGGACTGACTTTTGGGTGGACTTTTGGGTGGACTGAGCCTTTTGGGTGGACTGAGCCTTTTGGGTGGACTGAGCCTTTTGGGTGGACCTTTTGGGTGGACTGAGCCTGTTGGGTGGACTGACCTTTTGGGTGGACTTTGGGTGGACTGAGCCTTAACGTGGGCAAGGTTGCCCCTTTTTCATTCCTTGTCAAGTTTTTTTGGGAGTTTGCTTCAACCGTTCTTGAGTAGTGTGCCAGGGTAACCCGATTTGATCTTCCTAACCGACTCCAACTGAAGAAGACATGAGGCATTTTTTTTTTTTTTCAGGGACAAAAAGTTTCCATTGTCGAACCTTCGAAACCTGGAACTTGGTGGAAGGCAGAGAACAGCTGGCCGGGAACGTCATGGGCTTGTGTTCTCTCAGTTGCGCAAATGGGCGTCTTGTGCAGATCTTTGCCGTAAGACGTGTTGTTGTTCTAGCTGCAAGGCCGAGGCGAGGTTAAATCGACACAAAACTTGTGTAGCTGTCCTGTGCTCAGGCTGTGCAGGCGACTTGGGTGATCTGGCCCGGGATCGCAGAGCGGCGCAGAGGAATTGAGCCGGCCTGTGAATCACAGGATGTCATTCGTTTTCACAGCTGTATGGGTTGCCTTTCTCTATTTCATGTTTACACAAGTCGTTCCTTTCATGTGGCTTTTTTTTTTCTTCCATTAAACACTTCATAAATTAAGAGGGTCGAAATGTACACCAACTTTTGTGAGACGGGATGGAGCGACTGTATAGATTTACGGGGGCGACGGGTCAGTTTTACAGGATTTTTTCATTGAAAGATTCAGTGGTATGTCTGTATAAACCTTACTTACCCAGGACATGTGTAGCAGTGGCGCAAACAAACCGCCATCATTTGCAGCCTACCTGTGCCTAGCAAACGCAGCCACTGTGCCCTCCAAAGTACACAGCTACTGTGCCCTCCAAACACAGCCACTATGCCCTTCAAACGCAGCCACTGTACCCTCCAAACGCAGCCACTGTACCCTCCAAACGCAGCCACTGTTCTCTCCAAATGCAGCCACTGTTCCCTCCAAATGCAGCCACTGTGCCCTCCAAACGCAGCCAATGTGTCCTTCAAACGCAGCCGCAGACATTCTCGGCTACATGTGAATTGAGTTTGGTGGTCTCAGCCCGGCTCCCGGTGGGTGTGCTATGCAAGGTACGCCTGTGCTTAGTACGCCCACCCCCCCCCCACAAAAACCACCACACTTGCACGCACACAAAATTGGTTTAATACGCACGCACTTTGGCCATGCGGTCTCCTAAAGAGAGGCGAAGGACCTACGGGGCTGGCCTGGTGGGTCGGGCCCCCTCACTCCCTCATAGGGGGGAGTCCCTCTGCCCCGATGGGGTCCTGTTGGGCCCCAGTTGGGCTCCCAAGTGGAGCAGGTAGGGCGGGGTGAGTGGGAGGCCCCCCCTCACACCCGCCATTGCCACCGGGGGCATGGAGAAGGATGGCGATTGCCTCCGGGGGGAGGGTCTGCCTACTCCCAACTCCTGCAGTCTGGCTCCTCTCTCTCGAGTTCACGCACAAAATACACTTTAAAAAAAAAATAAAAAAAAAATAAATAATAAAAAAAAAAAAAAACGCAGCCACTGTGCCCTCCAAACGCAGCCACTGTTTCCCTCAAACACAGCCACCAGACCCTTCAAATGCAGCCACTGTTCCCTCCAAACGCAGCCACTGAGCCCTCCAAACGCAGCCACTGAGCCCTCCAAACACAGCCACTGTGCCTTCCAAAAGCAGCCGCTGTGCCTTCCAAAAGCAGCCACTGTGCCCTTCAAAAGCAGACACTGTGCCCATCTAACGCAGCCACTGTGTGCCCATCAAATGCTGCCACTGTGCCCATTAAAAGCTGCAACTGTGCCCCAAATGCTGCCACTTTTATGATCGAATGTTGACACTGTGCCCCCACCCCTCGCCCGCCATCTGCTTACCCTGTCACAAGTCGTCCCTTTCATGTGGCTTTTTTTTTTTTTCATTGAACACTTCATAAATTAAGAGGGTCAAAATGTACACTGACTTTTGTGAGAAGGAATAGAGCGACTGTATAGATTTACGGGGGCGACAAACCCCCATCAATTACAGCCTCACTGTGCCCATCAAACGCAACCACTGTTCCCTCCAAACGCAGCCATTGTGCCCTTCAAAAGCAGCCACTGTGCTCTTCAAATGCAGCTACTGTACCCTTCAAACGCAGCCAATGTGCCCATCAAACGCAGCCACTGTGCCCTTCAAAAGCAGCCACTGTGCCCTTTAAACACAGCCACTGTGCCCATCAAATGCAGCCACTGTGCCCTTCAAACACAGCCACTGTGCCCTCCAAACGCAGCCACTGTACCAAACACAGCCACTGTGCCCATTAAAAGCTGCCACTGTGCCCATCAAATGCAGCCACTGTGCCCTCCAGACGCAGCCACTGTGCCCTTCAAACGCAGCCACTGTGCCCTTCAAAAGCAGCCACTGTGCCTTCCAAATGCTGCCACTGTGCCCCTTAAAAATGTTGCCACTGTGCCCATCAAAAATGCTACCACAGTTCCAATCAAATGGTGACACTATGTCCCTCGCCCGCCATCTGCCCACCACTTACCCTGTCTCAGATGGGCAGTGGGTAACGGCGGCAGATGGTGAGCGGTGTCCGGTGTCCTCCATGTCTTCCTCCATGTCTTCTCCGACTTGCTCCTCCCGTCATCTCCTATGATTGGACACCTGATAGGCGTCCAATCACAGCGCCTGTCGTTTCAGACACTCAGGTGACAGGTAACAGACCCAAACATCTGAGGGGACATCCCGAAACTGTTCCCAAAAGTTGGGAGCATGAAATTGTCCAAAATGTCTTGGTATGCTGACATCTTAAGAGTTTCCTTCACAGGGGCCAAGTCCAACCCCTGAAAAACAACCCCCCCCCCCCCCACACACACACACACACCATAATGCCCCCTCCACCAAATGATTTGGACCAGTGCACAAAGCAAGGTCTATAAAGACAAGGAACTTGACTGGCCTGCACAGAGTCCTAACCTCAACCTGATAGAACACCTTTGGGATGAATTAGAGTGGACACTGCGAGCCAGGCCTTCTCTTTGTGACCTCACAAATGCTCTTTTGGAAGGATGGTGAAACATTCCCATAGAAACCCTCCTAAACCTTGTGGACGGCCTTCCCAAAAGAGTTGAAGCTGTTATAGGTGTCTCATAGTTACATAGTTACATAGTTACATAGTTAGTCAGGTTGAAAAAAGACACAAGTCTCAATACTTTCGGTATTATAATGTATCTGTGTTCACTTACACAGTTTAATGATTATAATATCTGACATAACAAATTATAACCCTGTGCAAATGTAATATTGCATGCAAAAAAAATCTTTACTGTGCCCTGAGTTCCTTGAACCAGTCCAACAAGTTCATTAGCATATGAATAGAAGAAGCCTAGCTTCTAAAACCAATACAATGAACCTTGTGGGCGGCCTTCCCAGAAGAGGTGAAGGTGTCATAGCTGCAAAGGGCGGAGCCCAACTCAATATTGAACCCTACGGACTAAGACTGGGATGCCATTAAAGTTAATGGCAGGCGTCCCAATACTTTTGGTAATATACTGTGTGTGTGTGTGTGTGTGTATATATATATATACATGTGATTTTTTTTTTTATTATTTAAGTTCTCGCTTGTACCTGGAAGTGATATGAAGTTGTTATTTCTGGACAGCGTCTGGCCGGGTGGTGCCGCAGAGCCCGGGCTTTGTCTGTTTGGATGCGTACAGCGCGTCCCGGACGATCTGGGGCACCAAAGTGCACACTCAGCAGCTGTACTCAAGGGCATCCGCTACGGTCTTCTGTGGCTGCTGAGCCGGCATTGTTGGCAGTGAAGGGTCGAATGAAACTTTTGGCTGACAAGGGGGGAGGAGGGGGATCAATAACACCACACAGGGTGGAAGCTAAAACAAAACATCTTTCAGTGAGTGCAGCTAGAATCAAACATTACCATTCATTGCTATAATAATATAATGTTGGCATTTTTATTTTGGAAAAGATCGAATACTTAATTTCTTGGAGGAAATGTCACCCTAGTTTCCCACGGGTGTTGCTGACGTGTGGCAGCGCTGCAGGGATGGGGGGGGACACAGGGGGGCCCGAGCAGTAGAGGGGTGGGGGGCACAAATATTAGAACCAAGGATCAGTTTCTTCAATAAGGAAATACAGCCGGCCCTCCTGCTCAGCAGGTGCCCGGGCCCCCCTTTTGGAACTGATGGGACCCGAGCCCAGTACAGTGTGGTCACCTGCTGACTTGGCAACATCCACAGGCAGCTTAACTCTTCAATAAGGCGCACACATTGAATCCAACACTATTTTACTTCAAGTAGATTTGGCTTTTTTTTTTTATAACAAACATGTTATGCTTATCTGCTCTGTGTAATGGTTTTGCACAGAGCAGCCCCGATCCTCCTCTTCTTGGGTCCCCCCTGCCAGCGCTCCTGCTCCTCCTCTTCTCTGGGTCCCCTGCTGAAGCTCCTGGCTCCTCCCCTTCTCTGAGTCCCCCGCCGACGCTCCTGGCTCCACCCCTTCTCTAGGTCCCTGCCGACGCTCCTGGCTCCTCCCCTTCTCTGCATTTCCGCCAGCATTTCTGGCTCCTACGCCTTCTTGGATCCCCTCCATCACTCATGGCTCCTCCCCTTCTTGGATCCCCTGCCAGTACTCCTGCTCCTCCTCTTCTCTGGGTCCCCTGCTGAAACTCCTGGCTCCTCCCCTTCTCTGAGTCCCCCGCCGACGCTCCTGGCTCCTCCCCTTCTCTAGGTCCCTGCTGACGCTCCTGGCTCCTCCCCTTCTCTGCATCCCCGCCAGCATTCCTGGCTCTACGCCTTCTTGGATCCCCCCGTCACTCATGGCTCCTCCTTTTCTTGGATCCCCTGCCAGCACTCCTTGCTCCTACCCTTCCCAGGTCCCCCATCATCACTCCTGGCTCCTCCCCTTCTCTGGGTCCCCCTCCAGGGCTCCTCCCCTTCTCTGGGTCCCCCTCCCAGGGCTCCTCCCCTTCTCTGGGTCCCCCTCCAGGGCTCCTCCCCTTCTTGAATCCCCTGCTGACACTCCTGGCTCCTCCCTTCTTGGATCCCCTGCCAGCACTCCTGGCTCTTCCCCTTCCCAAGTGCCCCATCGTTACTCCTGGCTCCTCCCCTTCTCTAGGTTCCCTGCCAACACTCCTGGCTCCTCCCCTTCTCAGGGTCCCTCCTCACCACTCCTGGCTCCTCCACTTCTCTGGGTCCCCTGCCAGCATTCTTGGTTGCTTCCCTTCTTGGATTCCCCTCCAGCACTCGTGGCTCCTCCCCTTCATGGATCCCGTGCTAGCACTCCTGGCTCCTCACCTTCCTGGGTCCCCATCGTCACTCCTGAATCCTCCCCTTCTCTGGTCCCCTGCCGTTGCTCCTGGCTCCTCCCCCTAGACCAGTGCCCCCAATAGCAAGCCGCTTGCTATTGGAGGCACTAGTGCGTGCTCGCTCCCGAGCCCTGCTCTATGCGTCCATAAGACACATAGAGCCACGGCCCAGCGCCGCCCTCCGCTCTCTCCTTATTGGCTCACTGGCTGTAACTGAGAGCAGCGGGATTCAATGGCCCCCGCTGCTGTCTCAGCCTATAGGGAGAGAAAGTCCCAGGACATCCAAGGATCTCGTGCACATCGCTGGATCGAGAGGGAGCTCAGGTGAGTATGAGGGGGGGTGGGGGGTAGCACAGAAAGGTTTTTTATGCAACCTTCAGCCTTTACAACAACTTTGAGCTGATTCTATAGTAAATATCCCCCAAAAATATTAAAAAAAAACAATGTTTTCCCTCAGTTTAGGCCGATACGTATTCTTCTACATATTTTTGGTAAAAAAAAAAAATTTGCAATAAGCGTTTATCGATTGGTTTGCGCAAAATTTATAGCGTTTACAAAATAGGGGATAGTTTTATGTCATTTTCATTAATAATATTTTTTTTTTACTAGTAATGGCGGCGATCAGCGTTTTTTTTTTCGTGACTGCGGCATTACGGCGGACACATTGCACAATTTTGACACATTTTTGGGACCGTTGTCATTTTCACAGCGAAAAGTGCTATAAAAATGCACTGATTACTGTGAAAATGACAATTGCAGTTTGGAAGTTAACCACTAGGGGGCGCTACAGGGGTTAAGTGTGACCTCATGTGTGTTTCTAACTGTAGGAGGGCGGGGCTGAACGTGTGACGTCACTGATCGTCTTTCTCTGTTACAGGGAACAGACGATCAATGACATTGCCACAGTGAAGAACGGGGAAGGTTTGTTTACACACAGCTCTCTCTGTTCTTCAGCTTCTGTGACCGATCGCGGGACACCGGTGGCGATCGAGTCCGAAGGTTCCACGGGCGCGGGCGCGGAGCTTCGGACCGGGTCGTGTGCGCGCGACTCGGTCTTAAAGGCGACGTACCTGTACGTGCCTGTGCCCAGCCGCGCCATTCTACTGACGTATATCGGCGTTAGGCGGTCCTTGGTTAAAAGTGGTTAATTGACAGTTGCGCGGTCGTGCTACACTGTAACCATGTGACATTTTTATCCCTTTTCTTCACACAAATAGAGCTTTCTTCTGGTGGTATTGGCGGGTGCGCTCACGGAGCTTCGGACCGGGTCGCGTGCCGGCGCCGGCTGGGCACAGGCACGTACAGGTACGTCGCCTTTAAGAGCCCAGCCGTGCCATTCTGCCGACGTATAGGTGCAGGAGACGGTCCTTAAGTGGTTAAGTTGCTTGGGGGGGCAAAAAAAAGCCGGCCTCCCAGTAATTATAAACTCGGGCAGTGGACAAGGGAGGCCGATCGTTTTCTCTTAATACGCAGCTAATGCCGCTGGATCAGTCCCCGCGTCCTCCGTAATTGTCTAAACCGTGTTACTTGTTAACTACCTCTGATATCCGTCTCCCTTCGGGTCTCAGTCAATTGTTCTGCATAGAACGTAACATGCGAGTGCCAAGTTAAGGGATTAATTAAGCAGCGCGGTGGAGTCGCAGTTTAGCATTTATAGAGGTGTCACAGCTTCACACACCGGAGTCGGCAGTTGTTGGTTAACCCCTCAGGTTTGCCTTTGCTGGCTGCCAGAGCGGCACGGACCTCCAATACGCGGATTGTCTAGGCCCAGGCAGCGCTGGCAACCTTCAGAGCTTTATGTACTTACAGTGATGGGAAATAATGATTTGGGACCCCTGTAGATTGTGAAAGTTTGCCCACCAGGGATGGGCCGACGAACAATTACCCCCCCCCCCCCGGTTCGGTTCGCAAACAGGCAAAAAGTTCTTGCGAACCCTAATGCGTCCCCTTTAATTTGCCGGCCGCGCGGTCGCGCGCGCACCGAGCCGGAGGACTCCATGTCCGCCGGTGTTCTACAATCTGGGGCTGAAGTGGGTAAACTCAAATGATGGGGTGGCGGTGCAGCTCTCGTTCTGGGATGACATCACATGACGTCGTCCCAAAACGGCCGATGTCGCGCTAGGACACAGCGCGGCTCCTTGACCATGTGATCTGCTGTGTCCAACAGCATCCGGTCACATGTAAACACGGAGATGCCGGTAATCGACCCTTATCGCCTCACACTGGCAGAGTTTGTGGCGAGGAGAGCCGATCAGCGGCATCTCCTCGCAGGGGACATCAAGACATGTAATCAGTGCCCTGCTTACAATAACACGCCACCAGTGCCAGCAGTCGGTGCCCATCAGTTTCAGCAACTGGTGCCCACCAGTGCCAGCAATCAGTGTTAGAAATCAGTGCCCACCAGTTCCAGAAATCATTGCCCACCAGTTCCAGCAATCGGTGCCCACCATTGCCAGCAATCAGTGCCCACCACTGCCAGCAATCGGTGCCCACCACTGCCAGCAATCAGTGCCCACCAATTCCAGCAATCAGAGCCAGCAATCAGTATCCACTAGTTCAAGCAATCGGTGCCCACCAGTGCCAGAAATCAGTGCCCACCAGTGCCGATAATTCGTGCCTACCAGTGCCAGCAATTAGTGCCCACCAGTGCCAGCAATCAGGGCCCACCAGTGCCAGAAATCAGTGCCCACCAGTGCCGATAATTCGTGCCTACCAGTGCCAGCAATCAGTGCACACCAGTGCCAGCAATCAGGGCCTACCAGTGCCAGAAATCAGTGCCCACCAGTGCCAGAAATCATTGCCCACCAGTTCCAGCAAAAGGTGCCCACCAGTGCCATCAATCAGTGCCCATCAGTTCCAGAAATCAGTGCCCACCAATTCCAACAATCAGTTCCCACCAGAGCCAGCAATCAGTATCCACTAGTTCAAGCAATCGGTGCCCACCAGTGCCAGCAATCAGTGCCCACCAGTGCCAGAAATCAGTGTCCACCAGTACTAGCAATCAGTGTCCACCAGTTCCAGCAATTAGTGCCCACCAGTTCCAGAAATTAGTGCCCACCAGTGCCAGCAATCAGTGCCCACCAGTGCCAGAAATCAGTGCCCACCAGTGCCCAGAAATCAGTGCCCACCAGTGCCCAGAAATCAGTGCCAGCAATCAGGGCCCACCAGTACCAGAACTCAGGGCCCACCAGTGCCAGCAATCAGTGTCCACCAGTACCACCAATCAGTGCCCATTAGTGATGCCAGTCAGTGCTGGCTATTAGTGCCGCCTATCAGTGTCCACCAGTGCCACCCATCAGTCTCGCCTATCAGTGCTCATCGGTGCCATCTATCAGTGCCTCCTCATCAGTACCACCTCCTCAGTGCCCATTAGTGCAGCCTAACTGTGCCTATCAGCGCACATCAGGGAAAGAGAAAAATTTAGAAAACAGACTATATTTAGGAAATTTGTTGACAGAAACTAAGAAAAACTTATTACTTATCTGTGTTTTTTTTTTTAAAACAAAAAAAACAAAAGTGATTAAATACTACCAGAAGAAAGCTCTATTTGTGTGAAGAAAAGGATAAAAATGTCACATGGTTACAGTGTAGCACGACCGCGCAACTGTCAATTAACCACTTTTAACCAAGGACCGCCTAACGCCGATATACGTCGGCAGAATGGCACGGCTGGGCACAGGCACGTACAGGTACGTCGCTTTTAAGACCGAGTCGCATGCACACGACCCGGTCTGAAGCTCCCCGACCGCGCCCGTGGACCCGCGGACCCGATCGGCGCCGCTGTCCCCCAACCGGTCACAGGAGCTGAAGAACGGGGAGAGGTGAGTGTAAACAAACCTTCCCCGTTCTTCACTGTGGCAATGTCACTGATCGTCTGTTCCCTGATATAGAGAACGACGATCAATGGCGTCACACGTCAAGCCCCGCCCCCTTTCAGTTAGAAACACATACGAGGTCACACTTAACCCCTTCAGCGCCCCCTAGTGGTTAACTCCTAAACTGCAATTGTCATTTTCACAGTAATCAGTGCATTTTTATAGCCCTTTTCGCTGTAAAAATGACAATGGTCCCAAAAATGTCTCAAAATTGTCCGATGTGTACGCCATAATGTCGCAGTCATGAAAAAAATCGCTGATCGCCGCCATTAGTAGTAAAAAATAAAATTATTAATAAAAATGCCATAAAACTATCCCCTATTTTGTAAACGCTATAAATTTTGCGCAAACCAATCGATAAACGCTTATTGTGATTTTTTTTTACCAAAAATATGTAGAAGAATACGTATCGGCCTAAACTGAGACATTTTTTATATATATTTTTGGGGATATTTATTACAGCAAAAAGTAAAAAATATTGTTTTTTTTTTCAAAATTGTCGCTCTATTTTTGTTTTTTAGTGCAAAAAATAAAAACCGCAGAGGTGATCAAATACCGCCAAAAGAAAGCTCTGTTTGTGGGGAAAAAAGGACGCCGATTTAGTTTGGGAGCCGCGTCGCACGACCGCGCAATTGTCAGTTAAAGCGACGCAGTGCCGAATCGCAAAAAGTGGCCGTCTCCTTTACCTGCGTAATGGTTCGGGTCTTAAGTGGTTAAATATCGTGCATGGGGGGGTCCCCTTAGTCTACCTGTAAAGTGTCGCATTTGTGCGATGTATAGAACCTGCCGCAGCAATAATAACATTTCTAAAGGAAAAAATTATATAGTCTTCTGACCTTCATAGGTCCGCAAACCACGAGAAAACTACGAACAAACGTTACTCCACCCCCCCCCCCCCTCCCACCACCCCTTAGTGAAACCCATCGACTTTCCGTACGGGACAAGAAAGAACAGAGAGACATTCTGTTTTTGTTTTCACAGATTTTATTTTTCCTCCTCAGCATTTGGCACGGAGGCCTAAAAAAAGGTAATCGCCAACGCGGGGCAGCTGGATTTTATTAGAGAACGGTCGGAGGCTGGGATTGGTTGTTTTGGCAGTCGGTAGCGGTGTCCTGCCAAGGAATCTTAGAAGAGAAGAGGGGCTCAGTACACACAACAGTGCAAAGTTCCTCCAGTGTCACACGTATCATTTTTTCTTTTCTTTTTTTCTTTTTTTTTTCTTTTCTTTTTTTTTTACTTGGCACAGTTTTTTATTTTTTATTTATTTTTTACTCTTTCTTGATTTCACTTTCCTTCTCACCAGATTTGTCCTCCTATTTGTCCCCGTTTTTATTTTGTCTTTTTCTGTATTCCTAACCTTTCTGTTTCCTAAAATCTGTGTCTCTCTCTCCTCTTCTTCCTCTCTCAATTCCCTCGTTGGTTTCCTTCTCTAATCTTTACTTCCTTCCTCTTTCTTCCTTTCCTTCCTTTTGCGTTTCCTTCACTTCTTTCCTCACCTCTTCTTCTCTCCCCTCTTTTCTTTCCTTCCAATCCCTTTCTGTCCCTCAGGTTCTCTTCCTTTGTCTTCTCTTCCCTTTCAGACCCCCCTCCCCCTCTCCTTTTTCTTTATCCTCTCTTACCGTTCCTCTCCCCATTTTCCCCTCACTTTCTTTCCCATCGCCCCCCCATTTTCTTCTTTTCCACTCACTCCCCACCTCCTTCTCTCCTCCTCCTCCTCCACTCACTCCCCACCTCCTTCTCTCCTCCTCCACTCACTCCCCACCTCCTTCTCTCCTCCTCCTCCTCCACTCACTCCCCACCTCCTTCTCTCCTCCTCCGCTCACTCCCCACCTCCTTCTCTCCTCCTCCTCTCACTCCCTCCCCACCTCCTTCTCTCCTCCTCCTCTCACTCCCCACCTCCTTCTCTCTTCCTCCACTCACTCCCCACCTCCTTCTCTCCTCCTCCTCCTCCCCTCACTCCCCACCTCCTTCTCTCCTCCTCCTCCTCCACCACTCACTCCCCACCTCCTTCTCTCCTCCTCCTCCACTCACTCACCGCCTCCTTCTCTCCTCCTCCACTCACTCCACACCTCCTTCTCTCTTCCTCCACTCACTTCCTACCTCCTTCTCTCCTCCTCCTCCACTCACTTCCCACCTCCTTCTCTATTCCTCCTCCTCCCCTCACTCTCCATCTCTTCTTTCATCCTCCTCCTCCTCCACTCATCCCCACCTCCTTCTCCCCTACTTTTCCACTCACTCCCCACCTCCTTCTCTCCTCCTCCACTCACTCCCCACCTCCTTCTCTTCTCCTATTCCACTCACTCCCCACCTCCTTCTCCACTCACTCCACACCTCCTTCTCTCTTCCTCCACTCACTCCCTACCTCCTTCTCTCCTCTTTCTCCACTCACTCCCCACCTCCTTCTCTTCTCCTCCTCCACTCACTCCCCACCTCCTTCTCTTCTCCTCCTCCACTTACTCCCCAGCTCCATCTCTCCTCCTCCACTCACTCCCCGCCTCCTTCTCTCCTCCTCCTTCTCCACTTACTCCCCACTTCCTTCTCCACTCACTCCCCGCCTCCTTCTCTCCTCCTATTCCACTCACTCTCCACCTTTTTCTCTCCTCTTATTCTACTCACCCCCACCTCCTTCTCTCCTCCTCCTCCACTCACTCCCCACCTCCTTCTCTTCTCCTCTTCCACTCACTCCCCACCTCCTTCTCTCCTCCTCCACTCACTCCCCACCTCCTTCTCTCCTCCTCCTCCACTCACTCCCCACCTCCTTTCCTCTTCCTCCACTCACTTCACACCTCCATTTCTCCTCCTATTCCACTTACTCCCCACCTCCTTCTATCCTCCGCCTCCACTCATTCCCCACCTCCTTCTCTCCTTCTAAACTCATTCCCCACCTCCTTCTCTTCCATTCACTTCCCGCCTCCTTCTCGTTTCCGCCTCCTCCTCCTCCACTCACTCCACACCTCCTTCTCTCCTCCTCCACTCACTCCCCCACCTCCTTCTCCACTCACCCACCACCTCCTTCTCTCCTACTTTTCCACTCACTCCCCACCTCCTTCTCTCCTCCTCCCCACCTCCTTCTCTCCTACCTTTTCACTCATTCCCCACCTCCTTCTCTCCTCCACTGACTTCCCACTTCTTTCTCTCCTCCTCCTGCACTCACTACCCACCTTCTTCTCTCCTTCTGTTCCACTCACTCCCTATCTCCTCCTCTCTTCCACTCACTTCCCACCTCCTCCCCTCCTCCTCTTCCTCTCACTCCCCACCTCCTTCTCTCCTTTTTTTCTACTCACTCTCCATCTCTTCTCTCCTCCTCTTTTACTCACTCCTACACTAACTCCATACCTCCTTCTCTCTTCCCTTTCCTCCGATCCTCCTTCTCTCTTGCTTTTCTCCTTCTCCCTCTCTCCTCTCCTCCTCCCTCTCTCTTCTCCTTCTCTTCTCACTCCTCTCTTCTCACTCTCTCTTCTCCCTCTCTCCTCTTCTCTTCCCTCTCTCCTCTCCTACTCACTCCCTCTCTCCCCCCTCTCTACTCTCTTCTCACTTTCTCTCTTCTCCCTCTCTTCTCCCTAGCTCTTTCACTCCTCTTCCCCCAAACTTTCTTCCCCATCTCCCTCTCCTCTGTGTGAACATATGAAATGATAACACTACGCCTGCCTCGGAATAGCTTGAGACTTTATATATTTGATTGCTGCATCAGCTTTCAGAAATGATCCCCAACAAGCCCCTCTTCCCTTCTCCGAGACTTTCATTGGTTGCTGGTGAAGTCATCCAGTGCAGCTGCATAATGACATCACAGAGTGGGCGGGGCTTATCTTCTGACACATATAAATGAATCCCTATTACTGGCATATCACACTCAATTTTGGAGCCATTTATTCATGCGTCCGTTTGAGATTCTGGCTTGGTAAAGGAGCCATCTGGCAGACTTAATATCTGCCAAATAGAATACAATTAAAATATTTTTCCCCTTTTTTTTTTTTTCCCTTCACATCCCAGTAGCTCTATAATTACTCTCCCTAGGATTTGTGTTTCCTCTCGTAGATTTCAGATTAACTCTTTCCTATCCAAGAGAAAAGACTGGTTTAATGCTATTTGGATCTCTAACTTTAATCCGTTCTCTGGGTCTCAGATTCTGGAGCTGGGAGGGAAATCGAATATGTAAAACAGCTAATCTCCTAATCCAGCTGTCTGTGCCTGGCCAGAATGAAGGTCGGTGGACGTATGCCGCGTCTTCCCCCCACCGGCACCATGGGCATCAATGAGACCTACACATACTTCTACTTATATTCAAACTCTATGGGCCAGATTCAGGTAGGTTAGAAGTTACGCGGCTTATCTACAGATAAGCCGCGTAACTTCTAACCTACGCCGTCGTATCTGTTTTCTGTATTCAGAAAACAAGATACGCCGGGATTGAGTTCAGATACGAGCGGCGTAATTGTATTTCGCCGTCGTATCGGAACTGCAATATTAAAATGGGCGCTAGGGGCGTTCCCGCTGATTTACGCCGAGAATATGTAAATCAGCGAGATACGCCAATTCACGATCGTACGCGGGCCCGACGCAGTCACTTTACGACGTTTCCGTAAGGGGTTTCCCGGCGTAAAGATAAAGCAACAAAAAGCACGCGTATCCTATGTTAAGTATGGCCGTCGTGACCGCGTCAAATTGAAAAAGTTTCACGTCGTTGGCGTAACTTGTCCGTGAATGGGGATTGACGTCATTGACGTTCACATAGAAAACACCGTCCTAATGTGGAGCATGCGCACTGGGATACATTGGCGGTCGGCGCATGCGCAGTGCGTTCGCCGCGGGATCGCCCTAGTTTAAATACTACACGCCCCCTACCCGCCCAATTTGAATTCCGCCGGCCCATTTTCGCTACGCCGCCGCAACTTTAGGAGCAAGTGCTTTGTGAATACAGTACTTTCTCCTAAAGTTTCGGCGGAGTAACGTAAATGAGAAACGTTACTCAAGAATAAAGATGCGCCCATCTACCTGAATCTGGCCCTATATGTTCTATACGTACACTATATGGCCAAAAGTATTGGTACGCCGGCCTTTACACGCACACATGAACTTTAATGGCATCCCAGTCTTAGTCCGTAGGGTTTAATATTGAGTTGGCCCCGCCCCTTTGCAGCTAGAACAGCTTCAACGCTTCTGGGAATAATGTTTTGTAGTTGTCTATGCAGGCAGTAAGTGGAGGTGTAACGGCATGGCCCGTGATACCCAGAGACTTTTGAAGGATGCGGTGTGTTCCTGTGCCAGCTTCATCAAAGACTCTTGGGTCTAGGGTCATCCTATATCCATTAGGGGCATAGGATGAGAAATTATATCTCGGATTACATGAGATGGGACAGTAACAATAATTCATGTATTGCAGGATATCTTGAAATATTACAAGTTATTTATTCTGACCCCAACAGGTCAATAGGACATAGTATAGGAATAGGAATAGTATTCATTCATGTGGGGACACATACTGTGAGGTGTTAATTAAGTCTGGCTTCTGAAATATATTTCATTGTGTATGCTAATGACACTGTATTGTGTGAAAGTTCTATTGATGATAGATGTGTTGGGGGTTGGCAGTCTGAAAGGTCAGATGTTTGACTTTCAGGTGTAGTGGATTAGCATGTCAATTATGTTTACTAAAAGAATGTGTATTATGTAGCAGGTGAGAACAGCTTGTCGCGGAGTCAGGACGTCTGGGGAATGATTCGCTCATCTGAATGTCATTAACTAAAAGAATGTGTATTGAAGTACCTTGTGTCACGTTGTGGGTGGAGTTGAGTCATTGTCAATATGGTTTCTAAACTGTATATAACAAGCTGAGTTACCATTAAAGTATTCATTCGTTTGACCAGAGAACAGAGCTTGTGTCTCGTTTATTCTGGGGAATGGAATGGGTTGCGTCTGCTGGATTGTTGGAGTGTCGGATAAGCTGTCGTGGGTTGGTGGAATGGAATGTCGTAAACGGTGATAACCCCTGACCGTTACAGGAGGTTTAGTCTATTTTTTTTCCTCTCTTTACCTTTGTTGTCTTGGCTCTGTGCTTAGGGTCGTTGTCATTGGAGGAGCCTGTGATACTTATGTTCATTGGAGGAGCCTGTGATACTTATGTTCATGGGAGGAGTCTGTGATACTTATGTACCTAGGAGGAGCCTGTGATACTTATGTACCTGGGAGGAGTCTGAGATACTTATGTAAATGGGAGGAGCCTGTGATACTTATGTACCTGGGAGGAGCCTGTGATACTTATGTACATGGGAGGAGCCTGTGATACTTATGTACATAGGAGGAGCCTGTAATACTTCTGTACATGGGAGGAGCCTGTGATACTTGTGTGCATGGGAGGAGCCTGTGATACTTGTGTACCTGGGAGGAGCCTGTGATACTGATGTACCTGGGAGGAGCCTGTGATACTTATGTATATGGGAGGAGCCTGTGATACTTATGTACATAGGAGTCTGTGATACTTATGTACATAGGAGGAGTCTGTGATACTTATGTACCTGGGAGGAGCCTGTGATACTTATGTACATGGGAGGAGCCTGGTATACTTATGTACATGGGAGGAGCCTGGTATACTTATGTACAAAGGAGGAGCCTGATATACTTATGTACATGGGAGGAGTTTGTGATACTTATGTACAGGGAAGGAGCCTGTGATGCTTATGTACCTGGGAGGAGCCTGTGATACTTATGTACATGGGAGGAGCCTGTGATACTTATGTACCTGGGAGGAGCCTGTGATACTTATGTACATGGGAGGAGCCTGTGATACTTATGTACATGGGAGTAGCCTGTGATGCTTATGTACATGGGAGTAGCCTGTGATACTTATGTACATGGGAGGAGCCTGTGATACTTATGTACATGGGAGGAGCCTGTGATACTTATGTACATGGGAGGAGCTTGTGATACTTATGTACATGGCATTTTTTATAAATAAATTTGCAAAGACTTCAAACAAACTTTTTTCATGTTGTCATTATGGGGGATTGCTTGTATAATTTTGAGGGACATATTGAATTTGAACCCATTTTTGGAATAAAGCTATAACATAACAAAAAGTGGAAAAACTGAAGCTCTGTGAATACTTTCCGGATGCACCGTGCAAGTGCGACTGTTGCTTAGTCCCTGGGGGGCAATTAGGGGTGCAACGGATCGTGCCCGATCCGCGATCCAATTGGGTCGACCTGTTCGAATCGGCACAGTATGCGATCCGCGGAACGCACCGCCGCCGCGGCCTTAGGAAAGACCGCGGCTTCGGCCTAGCTCCGGAGCGGTCGGCCATCTTAGTACACTCGGCGGCGGTGCGCGCTGACGTCATCACCCCTCCCTCTGCTCGTGGTTCTTTTCTATTCTTCAACAGCGCGCTGACTCTGCATGCAACCTGAGTACAGTGAGACGGACTGAGTGCATCAGTACAGTGAGTTGGCTAGTGGCTATTACAGGGGAAAAATGGCTACACACACAGTGTTACTGTTTACTAGTGTGGGGGCAATGTTGGCTATGACTATTATTACAGTGGCAAAAATGGCAATTACAGTTTTACTGTTTTACTAGTGTGGGGGCAATGTTGGCTATGGCTATTAATAATAGCCATTGCCAACATTACCCCCACACTAGTAAAACAGTAACACTGTAATTGCCATTTTTGCCACTGTAATGGTCCCAAAAATGTGTCAAAATTGTCCGATGTGTCCGCCATAATGTCGCGGGCACGAAAAAAATCGATGATCGCCGCCATTGGTAGTAAAAAAAAAATATTAATAAAAATGTAAAAAGACAAAACTTTTGTTTGTCTTGTGTTTTTTTTTTTTTTTTTACTGATCCGAAAATGATCCGATCCGAGGATCGATCCGATCCGTGAGTTTTTTGATCCGTTGCACCCCTAGGGGCAATTGGATGAACCTGGGCTAAATTATCGGGCCCATTGGGGGGTGAGCGCTACAAACGTATACCATAACATGAGATGCTCCTTGCTTGTTTTTTTTTCCATTTTTCTCCCTCGTTTGGGGGACAAGTATTGCCCCGGGAAGGATTCTCATAAATCAAGGGTCTTCAAACTGTGGCCCGAGGGCCAGATGTGGCAATTTGGTAACCTTTATCTGGCCCTTGGGGGCATTATTCCTCCCACTAAAATGAGGAACTATTCCCACAGACACCAACAATGGGGCACTATTTCTTCCACCGATACCAATGATGGGATACTATTTCTCCCACTGATATGAGGCACTATCCCTCCCACAGACACCAACAATGGGGCACTATCCCTCCCATAGACACCAACAATGGGGCACTATCCCTCCCATAGACACCAACAATGGGGCACTATCCCTCCCACTGACACCAACAATGGGGCACTATTCCTCCGACTGACACCAACAATGGGGCACTATTTCTTCCACCGATACCAATGATGGGATACAATTCCTCCTACTAATAGGGGCACTACTTCTATTGACCACTGTAACAGAACCCCAAATGGGACAGGGGTTAGCGCCGACACTCCACAGTCAGGCAAACAAATCCCAATATTGAGACACACTGCTATGTTTGAGGTTCCACACGAATAGAACCTTTATTGAGAAAAACAGGCTCTTATATACAGTTAGTAACCAAAATGAACAATGACCCAACTCCACCCACAACATTACAATGGTTCCTAACGAGCCTCCAATAAACATCTTTTAGACATCATGACTCCGGCTCCTGATCTGATTTACATGAGCTAATTAACTACAGCCGATGTCTCAGACACATGACCTTTAGACTGTTAACTTGCAATACAGATTACCATCAATAAACCTTCACACAATACAGGTTTAATTGGCACAACACAATGAAAGATCCTTAGAAGCCATCCTAGATTCATTTACATCACAGTAGCAGACTTAATTACCACAGCAAGCACACAATATATATACAATATCTATACAGCATTAAATGAGGCTAGCACAGACCATAATGGGGTCTTATTCACCCTTTGCCCCTATTAGAGACATGGGTGATCCACACATAAGAGGAATCAGAGAGCTTCAACCAGCTTTTCTGCCCCTGCTGGCCGCAATTCAGCCCTCCTGAAGTCTGAAGGACAATAAACCGGCCCTTTGTTTGAAAAAGTTTGTAGACCCCTGTCATAGATCATCATTGAGTCCCCTCCCCCCCCCCCCCGTATTCTAACCTCATCATTTGTAGCGACTGCTCAGCACAAAGACGTGCCCGTTGAGCCAGCGCTATTGTTCTATAAAAGATCCATGCACCGTATCACGTCTGTGGGCACTTGTCGTCTTGGGTTAATAAGCAATTAAAATGAAAATCCCCCTTGGAGTTCAGTGCCGACGTTCCCATCTCAGAAAAAGGGCAAATATGAAATATCATGCGTTAGAAAGGTGACTTTTTCCATTTCGAGGTCATTTTAGATCAGATACATTATCTCTTTTTTTATATATATATAACAATTCCCGAACACTTGAGAGGAACGAGGGGGCCTGAAATCAGTTCCAGTTTCTCTGCGGTTGCCCTATAAGGGGGCAGATATCTCCTCCGTGATTGACGGGACGAGGTTAAGCGACGGCGGGACCCCTCCCCCTCCTCGCCGGAGCACTTTCCAATGTAATTTCAAGGGAGAGTCCGACCAAGGAGACGCATTTGTGTAATGACACATTTTTAATGTATTTTTAGTGAAAATTACGGAGGATTATGATGGAATTACTGACTTTTTGCATGAACCCTCTTAGAGATGTAAATTTATTCGCGGAGGCAGCCTGACGGCTTAAAGGAGAACGGCGAGAACAGAAAGAGAGCGGGGATCGCGGCAGCTAAGAAGCTTTCACAGATAGAAGGACGTTGGCTGAGCCAGTCTACCGAAACGTGAGGCCTTTGACGTTGCATTCTGGATAGGTCAGCCGGTGAAATCAGCGGTTATGCCTTTGCCAAAATTTCATTAAAAATAGCTCCCACTTTTGCAAGGTGACATTGGTTAACCACTAGACCTCCGGAAGGTTTTACCCCCTTCATAACCTGGGCCATTTTTCTTGCTTTTCAGCATTGTGCTACTTCAACTACTTACCGCAAACCGCCATCATTGTATGAACGTAGAATACCGGTGTTATGGCGGCAGATAGCTTGTCATAACCCCTGGTATTTTCTTTATATTCCCACTTGTTTCCGACCTTCGACTTTTTCCTCCACTACGCTTCTGCTTGATCCCAGCCAGCAACCACTTGTTAACGACCTTTGGCTTGTTCCTTGACTATGCTTCTGCTTGATCCCAGCCAGCAACCACTTGTTAACGACCTTTGGCTTGTTCCTTGACTATGCTTCTGCTTGATCCCAGTCAGCAACCACTTGTTAATGACCTTTGGCTTGTTCCTTGACTATGCTTCTGCGTGATCCCACCCTGCAAGCACTTGTTAATGACCTTTGGTTTGTTCCTCGACTACGCTTTCATTTAAAAACCAACCTGCAACCACCTTTGGTTTGCTTACTGACTATGCTTCTGCTAGATCCCACCTTGCAACCACTTGTTACCGACCTTTTTCCCATGTTCCTCAACTACTCTTCCTCTTAAGCCCACCTTGCAACCATTCGTTATCAACCTTTGGCTTGCTCTTTAACTACACTTCTGCTTGATCCTAGCCTTCAACCACTTGTTATCCACTTTTGGCTTGTTCCTTGACTATGCTTCTGCTTGATCACGGCCTGCAATCGACCTTTGACTTGTTTGCATATCTGCAGCTGTCCTTATCTCCACTACCACTTGTGCTTGATCCCAGCCTACAACCACTTGTTAAGGACCTTTGGTTTGTTCCTCGACTACGCTTCTGCTTAATCCCAACCTGCAACCACTTGTTATCGATCTTTGGCTTGTTCCTCGACTATGCTTCTGCTTGATCCCAACCTGCAACCACTTGGTAAAGACCTGGTTAGTTCTTTGACTACACTTCCTCTTGATTCCAACATGCAATCACCCATAACCGACCTTTGGCTTGTTTACTGACTATGCCTCTGCTAGCTCCCACCCTGCAACCACTTGTTACCGACCTTTCGCTTGTTCCTCAACTTATCATCCTCTTGAGCCCATTCATTATCAACCTTTGGCTTACTCTTCAACTACACTTCTGCTTGATCCTAGCCTTCAACCACTTGTTACCAATCTTTGGCTTGTTCCTTGACTACACTACTGCTTGATCCCAGCCTGCAAGCACTTGTTCCCGGCCTTAGGCTTGTTCCTCGACTAGGCTTCTGTGTGATCCCTACCTACAACCACTTGTTCCTCGACTACGATTCTGCTTGATCCCACCCTGCAACCACTTGTTACTGAACTTTGGTTTGTTCTTCTACTATGCTTCTGCTTGATCCCAGCCTTCAACCATGTGTTACTGACTATTTGGCTTGTTCCTCAACTACGCTACCACTTGATCCCAGCTTGCAACCACTTGTCACCGATGTGTGCCTTGTTAACTTACAATGCTTCTGCTTGATCCCTACCTGCTATATCTGCTACTGGCTCCCGGCTAGCTCACCTCCTGGTGAGATGATCCGGAAGACCATGACCTGGTACTAAAACACATCAAAACCCGTCTCCACCATCAAGAGCTCTGGTGTATAATGGTTAGTGCTTAGACCCTGACCCCGACAGGAAGTGAAGGCGAATCTTCTTAACAGGGTCACAGATGGCAGACTTGACTTTCGTTCCAGAAGAATCAAAAAAAAAAGGAAAGTTTTCCAGAGTTGAGCTTTAACTAAACACAAATAAATAAAACTACAATGCGATGGTCTATAAAGTTTTCAGTTTGGGGACACTTTAGGGATTTTTATTGTTTTAAATTCACACACACAATTTCCATGGTGACCGAAGTTTATCTCCCCGCGAGCCTGCAGAGACAGAGCGTGAGGCGACTATAATAACGACAATTAGCGGCAGAACCGCCACCTCGTCGCTCGTCCCCTCGCTCCGGCGATGTGTAATTGGAGAGAGGTGGACGGAGATGTCTTCGGCGGGGAAGAGGGTCATTTGTACAAAACATTTGTCCAATTACTGCAACTGCAGTAATTTCTGGTGCCTTGTGCGGCCTATGCACAATACTCCTCTTCAGAGCTAACAAATATACACGGCCCTGAGACCGCACACTGCCAGTACTGACGCCGCCACCATCGCCATAAATAACTAAAAAATTACAAAAGTTTGGGAGTGACTGTGAACTTTTATAAAGAGTTCTCAGGAAAGAGTTCACAACATATTTTAATTGGTCAAGAAGGCCATTGAAGAGGTCGTCATCAAGGGGTCAAACCTTCCAACTCTCAAGCGATTGCAGTTGAACTCAGACTTAGAGGGACAACCAGTAGTCGAGGAAGAATCCAAAGGTTGGTAACAAGTGGTTGAAGGCTAGGATCAAGCAGAAGTGTAGTTGAAGAGTAAGCCAAAGGTTGATAACGAATGGGCTCAAGAGGAAGAGTAGTTCAGGAACAAGCAACGGGTCGGTAACAAGTGGTCAAGAAGGCCATTAAAGAAGTCGTCATCAAGGGGTCAACCCTTCCAACTCTCAAGTGATTGCAGTTGAACTCAGACTTAGAGGGACAGGCAGCAGAGGGGACAACCAGTAGTCGAGGAACAATCCAAAGTTCGGAAACAAGTGGTTGCACGGTGGGATGCAAGCAGAATCGTAGTCGAGGAACAGGCCAAAGGTAACAAGTGGTTGCAGGTAGGGATCACACAGAAGCCTAGTCGAGGAACAAGCCTAAGGCCGATAACAAGTGCTTGCAGGGTGGGATCAAGCAAGTGTAGTCAAGGAACCTCCGCAGATACAGGTTCCCACCAATGCAGACCTCCGCAGATACAGGTTCACGCCAATGCAGACTTCCACAGATACAGGTTCACGCCAATGCAGACTTCCACAGATGCAGGTTCACGCCAATGCAGACTTCCACAGATACAGGTTCACGCCAATGCAGACCTCTGCAGATACAGGTTCCTGCCAATGCAGACCTCCGCACATACAGGTTCCTGCCAATACAGACCTCCGCAGATACAGGTTCCTGCCAATGCAGAGCTCCGCAGATACAGGTTCCCGTAAATACAGACCTCCGCAGATACAGGTTCCTGCCAATACAGACCTCCGCAGATACAGGTTCATGCCAATGCAGACCTCTGCAGATACAGGTTCACGCCAATGCAGAGCTCCGCAGATACAGGTTCCCCTGTAAATACAGACCTCCGCAGATACAGGTTCATGCCAATGCAGACCTCTGCAGATGCAGGTTCCTGCCAATGCAGAGCTCCGCAGATACAGGTTCCCGTAAATACAGACCTCCGCAGATACAGGTTCCTGCCAATACAGACCTCCGCAGATACAGGTTCATGCCAATGCAGACCTCTGCAGATACAGGTTCACGCCAATGCAGAGCTCCGCAGATACAGGTTCCCGTAAATACAGACCTCCGCAGATACAGGTTCATGCCAATGCAGACTTCCGCAGATACAGGTTCACTCCAATGCAGAACTCCGCAGATACAGTTTCCTGCCAATACAGACCTCCGCAGATACAGATTCACTCCAATGCAGACCTCCGGTAACAAGTGCTTGCAGGGTGGGATAAAGCAAAAGTGTAGTCAAGGAACAAGCCTAAGGCCGGTAACAAGTGGTTGAAGGCTAGGATCAAGCAGAAGGGTAGTAAAAGAGTAAGCCAAAGGTTGATAACGAATGGGCTCAAGAGGAAGAGTAGTTCAGGAACAAGCGAAAGGTCGGTAACAAGTGGTCAAGAAGGCCATTGAAGAAGTTGTCATCGAGGGGTCAAACCTTCCAACTCTCAAGCGATTGCAGTTGAACTCAGACTTAGAGTTACAGGCAGCCGAGAGGACAACTGGGGGTGCATAGTCAATCACAATTAGTGGACGGTCCACAGTAGTCACGTATAGGCAGAACATTTAGCAGCTACTCTCCCCCTACCTTCTCTTCTTCTACCCATGGTCATTGGTACTCACAGGACTGGGCTCCCTGTATTCACCTTCTCCATAGGTACATCTCCCCAGGACCCCACAGGGAAATGGCCTCACTCAAAAAATGATTGGCCTGGCCTAAAAGGCCTCTTGCAATCCGCTCTAGCCATCCCAACTTCATAAGGTTCAGAAAGTCTACAGTCGGCTCTCCTTGGTGCAGGTTTACTTCTTCTCGGCCTCCTGCCCAGTCCAGGGCCACCACATGGTGGTTACATCCAGGCTGGTGTGGGGTGTTTGGCTCCCATGACCCCCCCAAGTGCCTAAAGGCTCCTCTCCACCTGGGATAGGACTTACCCATGATATCACTACAGGAAGGACTTCTCTATGAGGGGAGCTATCACTTGCTTGTAAGTTTTTATTTTACAATACTGTTTTAGGACAGAGCCACCTAGTGGTAGACTAGCTAACTGTACCTGCTTACATGCGTAGGTCTGCATTAGAGTAAACCTGTATCTGCAGAGGTCTGTATTAGAGTGAACCTGTATCTATGGAGGTCTGTATTAGAGTGAACCTGTATCTGCAGAGGTCTGTATTCGCGGGAACCTGTATCTGCAGAGGTCTGCATTGGTGGGAACCTGTATCTGTGGAGTTCTGCATTGGTGGGAACCTGTATCTGTGGAAGTCGGCATTGGCGTGAACCTGTATCTGCGGAGGTCTGCATTGGCGTGGACCTGTATCTGCGGAGGTCTGCATTGGTGGGAACCTGTATCTGTGGAGGTCTGCATTGGCGTGAACCTGTATCTGCGGAGGTCTGCATTGGCGTGGACCTGTATCTGCGGAGGTCTGCATTGGTGGGAACCTGTATCTGTGGAGGTCTGCATTGGCGGGAACCTGTATCTGGGGAGGTCTGCATTGGCGTGGACCTGTATCTGCGGAGGTCTGCATTGGTGGGAACCTGTATCTGTGGAGGTCTGCATTGGCGGGAACCTGTATCTGGGGAGGTCTGCATTGGTGGGAACCTGTATCTGTGGAGGTCTGCATTGGTGGGAACCTGTATCTGAGGAGGTCTGCATTGGCGGGAACCTGTATCTGCGGAGCTCTGCATTGGCGGTAACCTGTATCTGCGGAGCTCTGCATTGGCGGAAACCTGTATCTGCGGAGGTCTGCATTGGCGTGGACCTGTATCTGCGGAGCTCTGCATTATCGGTAACCTGTAACTGCGGAGGTATGCATTGGCGGTAACCTGTATCTGCGGAGCTCTGCATTATCGGTAACCTGTATCTGCGGAGGTCTGCATTGGCGTGGACCTGTATCTGCGGAGCTCTGCATTATCGGTAACCTGTAACTGCGGAGGTATGCATTGGCGGGAACCTGTATCTGCGGAGCTCTGCATTGGCGTGGACCTGTATCTGCGGAGCTCTGCATTGGCGTGGACCTGTATCTGCGGAGCTCTGCATTGGCGGGAACCTGTATCTGCGGAGGTCTGCATTGGCGGGAACCTGTATCTGCGGAGCTCTGCATTGGCGTGGACCTGTATCTGCGGAGGTCTGCATTGGCGTGGACCTGTATCTGCGGAGCTCTGCATTGGCGTGGACCTGTATCTGCGGAGCTCTGCATTGGCGTGGACCTGTATCTGCGGAGCTCTGCATTGGCGTGGACCTGTATCTGCGGAGGTCTGCATTGGCGTGGACCTGTATCTGCGGAGCTCTGCATTGGCGGGAACCTGTATCTTCGGAGGTCTGCATTGGCGGGAACCTGTATCTGCGGAGCTCTGCAATTGACTGGAGAAGTTTCTTTGCACAGCACAGATTCACTTGAATACAACTTAATACTACAGAATTCTACAGGAAATTTTGGGTACAGCACAGGACTTTGGCCTCGCCTCCTTTCCAAGCATGCGTCAGCATCTTCTCTCTCAACTTTAAAAAAAAAAAAAAACGTTTGGCGAGTTTTCTCGGCTAATAAGCAGTTAAGAGTGGGGAAAATTTGAATGCGATTTCCGTGGTCCTGACTATCTTTCACGCTCCGATTGCGCTCTTCCCTGGAGGTAGAGGCAGACCGCGGCGCCCTGCCGCTGCCTCATTCACAAACATTATTCCATTTGTGCCCCAGTCTAGCTCCTGTGAAGACTATGGCCCTGCAGAGTCTGTATTTAATCAGATGGGGCTCGCTGCGCTGTCGGTACACATCCCAACCGGCGTGTCTAATCAAATCAGCCAAGCGAAAGGTTTCTTCTCGCCGAGGAGCGGACAAGTGCTGCAGAAGAGGGACGCCGAAGTGCCGCACTTAAAGGGGAAATGCTTCTGACGCGTGTCTGCGATTAGAGGCGCTGGTGAAACGTTTACACCACAAGGAATATTGATGAACGCATTTGTCGACTTTCCTTTTATGTACCAAAGGGGGGGAGGAGGAGGAGGAAGGGGTCACTGAGGTCTGCTGAGATCAAATCAATTACACGCAAAAGAACTTTATTGTGAGTCTCAGACAAAAAGATATCCATGGACCAGGGGGAGGGAACGTTCGGCACTCCAGCTGTGGTGTAAACTACAAATCCCATCATCCCTCTGACTCTGGGAGTCATACCTGTAAGAGTCCTGCAATGCCTCATGGGACTTGTAGTCCCACGACAGCTGAAGTGCCCAGGTTCCCAGCCCCTGCCATTAACATGTGAACGGGAGACAATCTGATAAACGCATGTTATCGGCAGACATCGCCATCTGTGTGTTGGGGGGGGAGCGCTGGAAACCATCGTCTGATTGGCTGATAACGGTTGGGTGCAGCAGTCTAATAATTGCCCCTCATGTTTTAACCGCCTAAATTCCGGACACTATCTCCCCCTTCCTGCCCAGGCCAAGTCTTATCTTTCAGCGCTCTCACCCTTTGAATGACAATTGCGCGGTCATGCAACACTCTTCCCAAAATGAAAATGGTATAATTGTTTTGTGACAAGTAGAGCTTTCTTACGGTGGTATTTAATCACTGATGAAGCTGCACTGATGGGCACTGATAGACTGCACTGATGTGCACTATTGAAGCTGCACTGACAGGCCCTCATGTGAACTGATGAGACTACACTGATGAGGCTGCACTAATGTGCAGTGATGTGGCTGCATTGATGAGGCTGCACTGACGGGCAGTGATGAGGTTACACTGATGGGGCTGCACTGACGGGCACTGATAGACAGCTCTGATTAGGTGGCTCCAAACAAAAGTCGCTGCCCCTACCTATGACTGGTCCATACAATAAGGAGAGCTGGAAAGGGCGCATATACATACAAAAAACATGGAATATCCAGTCTCAAACTTACCTGATTGGCATCACAGGTGGGCACTGATGGGCAGGGCTGTCTTAATGAGAGGGCACTGCCCAGGGGCCCCCGGCTGCATGGAGGGCCTCTGCACTTCACCCAAAGCACTTCCTTGAGCTCACGCTGCCCTGAAACTGGCCCCATGATGGCACTGAGAGTGACAGATACACAGGGGGGCAGTCTGCCTTCTACCTACTTGATGTCTGTTTACCTGCACTGTCATCATTGTAGGGGCCCCAGAGCATTACTTTTCTCAGGGGCCCGTGATGCTATTAAGACAACCCTGCTGATGGGCACCACTGGTGGGCACTAATGGGCACCACTGGTGGTCACTGGCAGGCATTGCTGATGGGACTGCACTAATTATCAATGCACTGATTATCAGTACAGACCCCCCCCCTGTCAGGAGAGCCACTGAACGTCTCTCCTCTACTCATGCCCTGTCGGCAAGGATAGAGGGAATCCCCAATAACCGGCACTTCCAATTTACATGTGATGAGTTCTGATTGGACACAGCTGATCACATGGTAAAGAGCCTCCGTCATTTACCGCGATCGGAGATACGTGTATGTACAAGCAACACGCTGCGCCACACCACAATCGCTGAGCGCCAGGTTGTAAAGGACGTCGCAGCCATTAAACCACAGCGCCCGGCCGCCATTTTGCTGTGGACCGGGCAGGATGTGGTTTATATGATCGATTGAGGACATCATCTCTGCCTAGGTAACGTCACTGGGGGAGAGGAGACTGAGGAAATGCCTCCTCCCACTTACAATGGATCCCAGGCTAAGACTAGTAGACCTTGGAGACTTCTGCAAAGTAGGCGCATGTGAAAAGTTCACGGCGCGGAGTTCTCCTTTAAGGCCGGAATTTTCCATCCTCAGCTCCCCCCCCCCAGAGCTAATTCCCCCCCCCCCCCCACCGGAGGCAAATCCTCCTTTATAAGGTCCTGTGAGAGACTCGCAGCCGTGCTTCATTTCCTTTTCAGAGCCTTAATTGACCGACCAACGTCAAACCAAAAAAAAACAACAATATGATAATCTCGCCGCGTGATTTAAGGCGTCGCCGTCGCTGTCCATGCGCTAAAATAAATTAGATTGTGCGGTCGGCAAATTAAATGTAATGCTATGGTTTATTACCCCGCCATCGCCCAGACGCACGCCGCGCTGACACCGAGTCACCCGTACGCCGGGCGCCATAAATCACCCCGCCGCACACAATAATAATACAGCGACTCTCCCGCTAAAAACTCCGCTCCGTCTTCATCCACATTTCATGAACTGAGAGGAACCGAAACACAAATCGTCACAGCGATCCGTTCCAATCAACTCCGATCAATACCGATCAACACCGATCACTACCAATCAACTCCGCTCAATACGATCAACTGCAATCAACTCCGATCAATACGATCAACTCCGATCTGTTCTACAGAGACGATCGTCCCAACGCTTTACTTTCATACATTTCTTTTTTAATAGCCAAGTCAAATTTCAGCTATAGAACTTCTCTCTAGTGAAGGGATAGGCTGCATTCTCAGTGATGTCACCGCTCTCTAGTGATTGGATAGGCTGCATTCTCAGTGATGTCACCGCTCTCTAGTGATTGGATAGGCTGCATTCTCAGTGATGTCATCGCTCTCTAGTGATTGGATAGGCTGCATTCTCAGTGATGTCACCTCTCTCTAGTGATTGGATAGGCTGCATTCTCAGTGATGTCACCTCTCTCTAGTGAAGGGATAGGCTACATTCTCAGTGATGTCACCACTTTCTAGTGACTGGATAGGCTGCATTCTCAGTGATGTCACCGCTCTCTAGTGACTGGATAGGCTGCATTCTCAATGATGTCACCGCTCTCTAGTGAAGGGATAGGCTGCATTCAGCATGGGCTCTCAGTCTCTCAGAAATGAGGATCCCTATCCAGGAGCACACATCGCACAGTGCAACGCTCTCGGGATGGGACAACCCCTGCCTCCAGCGTGGGACGGGAGGCTCAGCCGTGACAAGTAACAGCCTTCCTGACAGCTTCCCTTTTAATTGAATAAAGGAGAACAGACGCCCCTTCTCTGGAGCGATAATGAAAATGATATCATAACTCTGAATAATGATATTAGGTATCGCTGCCTCCCCCGACCCTGGAAGGGATTTGGAGTCGATGACTGATGGGCGCTGGAATAGATCAGATTATTTATTGAATTAACTTGGCGTTCATGGCTTTGGCTTCTGCCGCACTTTCTACGCCCGGGTGCTGCGAACATCTTCCTGCGAGCTACTGAATCACAATGAAGGTTATCTATGGAGTTCTGTCTGAGCTTCATACAGTGCCTTGAAAATGTATTCATACCCCTTAAAATTTCTTCTCATGTTACAACCAAAAAACGTAAATGGCTTTTATTGGGATTTTATGTGAGAGAATTGTGAAGTGGAAGGAAAATGATACAAATAAATATGTGAAAAGTGCATGGGGGAGGGGACATTTGTATGGCGCCCCTCGGAGTCAATACTTTGTAGAACCCCCTTTCTCTACAAGTCTTTTTGGGGGTGTCTCTACCAGCTTTGCACATCTAGAGAGGGACATTTCTGCCCATTCTTCTGTGTAAAATATCTCTGTCAGATTGGATGGAGAGCGTCTGTGATCAGCAATTTTCAGGTCTTGCCACGGATTCTCAATGGGATTTAGGTCTGGACTGTGACTGGGCCATTCTAACACATTAATTGGCTTTGATCTAAACCATTCCATTGTAGCTCTGGCTGTACTTTAGAGTGAACCTCCCCCCGGTCTCAAGTCTTTTCCAGACTCTAACAGGTTTTCTTATAAGATTGTTCTGTATTTGTCTCCATCTATCTTCCCATCGACTCTGACCAGCTTCCCTGTCCCTGCTGAAGAAAAGCATCCCCACCACATGATGCTGCCACCACCATGTTTCACGGTGGGGATGGTGTGTTCAGGGTGATGTGCAGTGTTGGTGTTCCCCCCCACACACATATCGTTTTTTGTTGAATTGTGGTGTCATGTGACCAGAGCACCTTCTTCCACATGTTTGCTGTGTCCCCTCCCCCACATGGCCTTTCACAAACTGCAAACAGAACTTCTTATGTCTTTCTTTCCCCAATGTCTTTCTTCTTGTCACTCTTCCATAAAGGGCAGATTTGTGGAGAGCACCTCTAATAGTTACCGCTGGTTACCCTTTATTGAGTAATTTTGTTTTTTTCTCACAACAATTTTTAGGCCAAAAAGTTCCTGCACCCCCCCCCCCCCCTCCTCTTTTATAACTGATGGGGCCCGGGCCCAGTAAAGGAGGGCTGGCTGTACTGCCTTATCAGTAGCCCTGCCCCAAGCTCCTGCTGTATGTTTACATGAGAGATTAGAAGGGGACTGAGTAACTGCTGGAAGGGGGAGCAAGGTGAGCTGAGCTACTGAGTCCAATATGGAAGGGGGAGCAGGGAGGAGCGGAGATACTGAGCCACAGTTGGGGGGAGTAGAGCTAGAAGGGAGAGCAGAGAGGAGCAGAGTTACTGAGTTACAAGTAGGAGGGAGGAGCAGGGTGAGCGGAGCCACTTAGCCACTGCTAGAAAAGGGAGCAGGGAGGAACTAAGCTACTGATTCCAATATGGGAGGGGGAGTAGGGAGGAGCGGAGGTACTGAGTCACAGTTGGGAGGAGGTGCAGGGGGGAGTAAAGCTAGAAGGGGGAGCAGGGAGGAGCTGAGCTGCTGAGTTACAAGTAGGAGGGAGGAGCAGGGTGAGCGGAGCTACTCAGCCACAGCTAGAAAGGGGAGCAGGGAGGAGCTGAGCTACCGAGTTACAAGTAGGAGGCTATAGGAGGAGTGGAGCTACCGAGTCAGAACTGGGAGGTGGAGCAGGGTGAGCTGCTGAGTTACAAGTAGGAGGGAGGAGCAGGGTGAGCGGAGCTACTCAGCCACAGCTAGAAAGGGGAGCAGGGAGGAGCTGAGCTACCGAGTTACAAGTAGGAGGCTATAGGAGGAGTGAAGCTACCGAGTCAGAACTGGGAGGTGGAGCAGGGTGAGCTGAGCTACTGAGTCACAGATGAGTTGGGTGGGGGGAGCAGGGAGGAATGGAGCTACTGAGTTACAACTAAGAGGGAGGAACACAGTGAGCTGAGCTGTTCTGCCGCCACAACTGGGGAGCATGGACGAGTGAAGCTACTTAATCACAGTTGGGAGAGGGAGCAGGGAGAAGTGGAGTTACTGAGTCACATCTGGGAGGGGGAGCAGGGAGGAGCCGAGCTGCTGAGCCACCACTGAGAAGGGGAAGCACAGGGAAAAACTAGGATTGCTGGAAGGGTAGAGCTGGGGTGCTCAGAAGGGGGTTCAGAGTCATGGCTAGGAGGGAGGGGGGCTGCTAGTCTGATCCTGTCCCCAGGAGTGCCACCCTCCAAGTAACCAAAAATGCCACGTATGCCCCGCCCCCTTTAATGCGCCCGAGCTACATTGATCTATTGGACAAGTACTGATCTATGAGGACACCTGATGTGGGGGGCTCTGATGGGGGACACCTGCTGTGGGGGGCTCTGATGAGGACACCTGCTGTGGGGTGGCTCTGATGAGGAACACCTGCTGTGGGGGGCTCTGATGGGGAGACCTGCTGTGGGGGGGCTCTGATGGGGGACACCTGCTGTGGGGTGGCTCTGATGGGGGACACCTGCTGTGGGGGGGCTCTGATGGGGGACACCTGATGGGGGACACCTGCTGTGGGGGTGGCTCTGGTGGGGGAGACCTACTGTGGGGGGGGGCTCTGATGGGGGACACCTGCTGTGGGGTGGCTCTGATGGGGGACACCTGCTGTGGGGTGGCTCTGATGGGGAGACCTGCTTTGGGGGGCTCTAATGGGGGACACCTGCTGTGGGGTGGCTCTGATGGGGGACACCTGCTGCGGGATGGCTCTAAAGGGGGAAACCTGCTGTGGGGTGGCTCTGATGGGGGACACCTGCTGGGGGGGACTCTGATGGGGGACACTAATGAAGACTTCTTAGGGGAGCATCTCTGTTTTTGAGTCGTAGCCATAGAAACATTTGTAAATGGGAGGAGTTAGTAAGATGACCACGCCCATGTGGGGGCACCAGAAATATTTTTGCACCCAGGCCTCTGTGACCCTAGGATCGGCCCTGGGAAGAGGTCCCATGGAGGGTCTTTGAGACCACTTTTTATAGTAAATATAGAGGTAGTGAGGTGGGCTTATTATTGGCTATAGGTGGTCTCTAAGTCCTGTACAGGGAATGAATGCGAATTTCCATCCTCTTGTGCTTCTTGTCCCTTTAACACGACTTCCAGGCTGCGGAGAAAATAACCGCGAACGGGGGAAAACGAAGACATGGGGGTTTTTATTTTGCCTTTCAGAACAACAAAAGCACTACCCAGCCCGCCGCAAAGAAGGGATAAAATAGATTTTTAATAAGCGGCGGGATCCAGCGTCTGCAGATAACGGCGATCATTAGGTGAAAGTGAAATGAATTTTTCTTCCGCTCCGCAAAAAAAAAAAAAGGGAGGAAGAAAAAAAATATAAAGAGATTTAAAGCCGCAAAACAGAAGCGGATTTTACTACATTTTTTATTTCTTTTTTTCAAACTTTTTGCTAATCCGCTCTGATTGTTCGGTGAAATCGACAGACCGGCTGGTTTTGTGTTTCGTTCGGCGGCGTTCAATCACACCTCACGCTGGGAGCCATGAATTATACATGGCTGAATAGGTCATCAGATTTTTTAAAGGTGGGGGGGGGGGGGGGGTTTGTCTCTTTTTTTATTTTATTTTTTTTGCGCTTTTTAAGGAATTGTTTTGTAGCTTTATGAGAATGCTAAATCGCTCCTCGCGTTGTTTAATGTCTATCGGGAGGCGGGGGAGGGGAGAGTTTAGTTTATGTTTTGCTTTCATTGTATTGGAAATTTGGTGTCATTGCCAAGCAGAGGGAGACTGATGGCACGTTCAGTGGTGTCTCCGGGGGGATCCAATGTAGACGTGGGGTCACCGGCATCTCCACCTTCACTTGTCTTCTGCAGTCTCTACAAGGCCAAGTGATGGTGTCCCCCCTCACCAGATGGACTAATTAGAAAGGACAAATGATTAGAAGAGAGTAAACTCTTCCTGTGGGGGGGGGGGGGGGGGCATTAAGAGATAAGAAGGGGGGTAATTAGATGTGCTGGGTGGATTGTGCTTTTCATTTTCTCAGATCCCACGTGCTTGAGAAGTAGATACCACTTTCCTTTTTCCTTTGCTGCTTTTCACTTCCTCTTCCAATTCTTTTTCATTTTCTTTCTTCTACTCTTTCCTTTCCCATTTCCTTTCTACTACTCTTTCCATCCATTTCATTTCCCTTCCTCAGTCTACCCTCCCCCCTCAGTCTACCCTCCTTCTTTTCCTCTACCTTTCCTTCCCTTTTTTTTCTTTTCCTCTACCTTTTTCTTTCCTCCACCTTTCATTTTCCTTCCCTTTTTCTTTCTCTTCCTCTACCTTTCCTTCCCCTTTTCTTTCTTTTCCTTTACCTTTTCCTTTCCTCCACCCTTCCTTTTCCTTCCCCCTTTCATTCTCTTCCTCTACTCTTTCTATCCCCTTTTGTTTTTTTCCTCTACCTTTTCCTTCCCCTTTTCTTTCTTTCCCTCTACCCTTTCCTTTCCTCCCCCCTTCATTTTCCTTCCCTTTTTCTTTCTCTTCCTCTACCCTTTCTTTGCCCTTTTGTTTTTTCCTCTACCTTTCCTTCCCCTTTTCTTTCTTTTCCTCTACCCTTTCCTTATCTCCCCCCTTCATTTTCCTTCCCTTTTTCTTTCTCTTCCTCTACCCTTTCTTTGCCCTTTTGTTTTATTCTCTACATTTTCTTTTCCCTTTTGTTTTTTCCTTTACATTTTCCTTTCATTTTTCTTTCTTTCCCTCCCCCCTTTCCTTTCCTCCCCCCTTCATTTTCCTTCCCTTTTTCTTTCTCTTCCTCTACCCTTTTGTTTTTTTCCTCTACCTTTTCCTTCTCCTTTTCTTTCTTTTCCTTTACCTTTTCCTTTCCTCCACCATTCATTTTCATTCCCTTTTTCTTCATCTTCCTCCACCCTTTCCTTGCCCTTTTTTTTTTTCCCTCTACATTTTCCTTTCCCTTTTCTTTCTTTTCCTTTACCATTTCCTTTTCTCCACCCTTGATTTTCCTTCCTCTTTTGTTTTTTCCTCTACATTTTCCTTTCCCTTTTCTTCCTTTTCCTCTACCTTTTTCATTTCCTCCCCCCTTCATTTTCCTTCCCTTTTTCTTTCTCTTCCTCTACCCTTTCCTTCCCCTTTTGTTTTTTTCCTCTACATTTTCCTATCCTCCATCCTTTTCTTTTCCCTTTTCCGGTTTCCTTTTCTCCACCATTAATTTTACTTCCCCATTTCTCTACCCTTTGTTCCCCCCTTTCATTTCCTTTCTTTTTCTCTACTCTTCCCTCTACCATTTTCTTCCCATATGCTTTTCCTGCTTGCCCTTTCCTTCACCCATTTTTTGTTTCCTTTTCGTTTTTTATTCTTTTCCCTTTCCTCTACCCTTTTATTATCCTTTTCCTTCTTTTCCTCTACCTTGTCCTTTCCTCTACCCTTCCTTTTTTCTTTGTCTTCCTTTACCCTTTCCTTCCCCCTTTTTACTCTTCCCTCCCCTTGTCCAATTGTCTTTCCTTTACCAATTTACTTTCCCCTTTCTTTTTTCTCTCTATCCTTTCCATTTTATTTTCCTCCATGCTTTTCTTTGCCCTTTCCAATTCCCTTTTCATTTTCTCTACCCTTCCCTCCCCATATGCTTTCCATTCTTCCCCTTACTTTCTTTCCCCCTTCTTTTCTTTTCCTTCCCATTCCTTTCTTTTGATTTCCCTTTAACCCTTTCTTTCCCTTTCCGTTTCCTATCCTCCAGCCTTTTCTTTTCCCTTTTCCAGTTTCCTTTCCTCCACCATTCATTTTACTTCCCTTTTTACCTCTACCCTTTGCTTCCCCCTTTGATTTTCTTTCCCTTTCTCTACTTTTCCCCCTTCCCATATGTTTTTCTTGCTTGCCCTTACTTTCCTTCACCCTTCTTTTTTATTTCTTTTTCATTTTTTTTTGCTTTCTCTCTTTCTTTCCTTTCCCTTTCCTCTACCATTTTCTTTGCCTTTCCCAATCTCCTTTCCTCCACCCTTCCTTTTCCTTTCTTATTTCTTTCCTTTTCCCTTCCTCTACCTTTTCCTTTCCTTACCTCCACCCCTTCCTTTCCAATGCTCTTTACTCCACTATTCCTTTCCCTTCCCCTTTTTCTTTGATTTCCTTTCCTTTTCTCTACCCTTCCGTTCCCATATGCTTTCCTTTCTTGCCCTTACTTTCCTTCTCCCTCCTTTTCTTTCCTTTTAACCACTTAAGACCCGGACCAAAATGCAGGCAAAGGACCTTGCCCCTTTTTGCGATTCGGCACTGCCTCGCTTTAACTAACAATTGCGCGGTCATGGCTCCCAAACAAATGACGTGGCTCCCAAACAAAATTGGCGTTCTTCTTTCCCCACAAATAGAGCTTTCTTTTGGTGGTATTTGATCACCTCTGCGGTTTTTATTTTTGCGCTATAAACAAAAATAGAGCGACTATTTTGAAAAAAAATCAATATTTTTTACTTTTTGCTATAATAAAAATCCCCCAAAAAAGATATAAAAAAATAATAATAATTTCCCTCAGTTTAGGCCGATACGTATTCTTCTACCTATTTTTGGTAAAAAAAATCACAATAAGCGTTTATATTTCGGTTGGTTTTCGCAAAATTTATAGCGTTTACAAAATAAGGAATAGTTTTATTGCATTTTTATTATTATTTTTTTTTTTACTACTAATAGCGGCGATCAGCGATTTTTTTCGTGACTGCGACATTATGGCGGACACTTCGGACAATTTTGACACATTTTTGGGACAATTGTCATTTTCACAGAAAAAAATGCATTTAAATTTGCATTGTTTACTGCGGAAATGACAGTTGCAGTTTGGGAGTTAACCACAGGTGGCGCTGTAGGGGATGTGTGCCTATGTGTGTTGTTTACTACTGTAGGGGGGTGTGGCTGTAGGTGTGACGTCATCGATCGCGTCCCCCTATCACAGGGATGACGCGATCGATGCTGCAGCCACAGAGAAGCACGGGGAAGCCGTGTGTACACACGGCTCTCCCCGTTCTTCCGCTCCAGGGACGGATCGCCGCACTGCAGCGGCGATCGGGTCCGCGAATCCCGCGGTCCCGGTCCTGGAGCTTCGGACCGGGTCGCGGGAGCGCGCCCCGCTGGCGCGCGCCCGCGACCCACGGCTGGGTACTAAAATCAACGTATATATACGTTGATGTGCCCAGCCGTTGCCATTCTGCCGACGTAAATGTGCAGTAGGCGTCCTTAAGTGGTTAATTTCCCTTTCCTCTACCCTTTTCTATTCCTGTCCAAATTCCCTTTCCTTCACCCTTCCCTTTCCATCCCTCTTTCTTTCCCTTCCTCTACCTCTAACTTTGCTCTACTATTCCCTTTTCTCTACCTTTTCCTTTCCTCTACCCTTTCCTCCACAACTTCCTTTCCCTTTTCCAATCTTCTATATTCTCCACTAATCCTTTTCCTTCCCCTTTTCTTTCATTTCCTCAACCCTTTGATTTTCTTTCCTATTCTCTACTTTTTCCCTTTTTTACCCTTACCTTCAGCCTTCTTTTCTTTCCTTTCTTTCCTTTCCCCTTCTTTTATCTCTCATTTCATTTCATTTCTTTCCCTTTCCTTAAGGCTCTTTTATTTCCATCCCCTCATCTGTATTTATCTTAACATTTTCTTCCATCCCTTTATTCTCTATTTGTATTTTCATTCATATGTACTTCACCAAATTTTTACCACTTCTTCATTCTTCTTTACTTCTATATTCATGATATTTCATCTCAGAGGAGCCTGTGATACTCAAACAAGACTGGAGGATGTAATTGGTGCCGGAGGAGCTTCACAAAGTTGTTAGCAAAGGCTGTGATACTTATGTACATGGGAGGAGTCTGTGATACTTATGTACATGGGAGGAGTCTGTGATACTTATGTACATGGGAGGAGCCTGTGATACTTATGTACATGGGAGGAGCCTGTGATACTTATGTACATGGGAGGAGCCTGTGATATTCATGTGCATGGGAGGAGCCTGTGATATTCATGTGCATGGGAGGAGCCTGTGATACTTGTGTACATGGGAGGAGCCTGTGATAATTATGTACATGGGAGGAGCCTGTGAAATTATGTACATGGGAGGAGCCTGTGATAATTGTGTACATGGGAGGAGCCTGTGATATTCATGTACATGGGAGGAGCCTGTGATATTCATGTACATGGGAGGAGCCTGTGATACTTGTGTACATGGGAGGAGCCTGTGATGCTTATATATGGGGGAGCCTCTGATACTTGTGTACATGGGAGGAGCCTGTGTGATACTTGTGTACATGGGAGGAGCCTGTGATGCTTATATATGGGGGGAGCCTCTGATACTTGTGTACATGGGAGGAGCTGTGATACTTGTGTACATGGGAGGAGCCTGTGATACTTATGTACCTGGGAGGAGCCTGTGATACTTGTGTACCTGGGAGGGAGCCTGTGATACTTGTGTACCTGGGAGGAGCCTGTCATACTTGTATACATGGGCGGAGTCTGTGATACTTGTGTACATGGGAGGAGCCTGTTATACTTGTGTACATGGAGGAGCCTGTGATACTTGTGTACATGGGAGGAGCCTGTTATACTTGTGTACATGGGAGGAGCCTGTTATACTTGTGTACATGGGAGGAGCCTGTTATACTTGTGTACATGGAGGAGCCTGTATACTTGTGTACATGGGAGGAGCCTGTTATACTTGTGTACATGGGGAGCAGCCTGTGATACTTATGTACATGGGAGGAGCCTGTGATACTTATAGCTCTAAAAAAATAAATAAATGGGGGTAATTAATTTGAAGTGCAGTAATAAAAGTCCAGGTTGAGTCCCAGCTAAGCGACTCTCCTGCTGCTACACACGGTGGCATGGTGCATGAATTTAGCCTGGTAAGCGACATTTGGATATGCTTGGTGTTTGCGCGCAACCTCCCGTCATGTGTGACAACATCCGTCGCGAGGCGGAGATCAGGCTGGAGGTGATAGGAACTTGTTTTTGGTGTGAAATCTGAAGGAAAAAGGTACACCCGGTGTGCGTTCTTTCCCGGTAATCCGGCATTTAATACTCGCACATGGCGCCGAGCTCTCAATTAACACCATTAAACAGATGTCAAACGCGCGCGGGTAATGAGTCGCTGTGCCGCTTTCCTCAGGTAGTGCAGATTAGCATGCTAATTGAGCTTAATTAGCTGCTGAGGGACACGCCTGATGTCAGGGTACGCCTCACACAAGAGCGCGGCTTGCAGGTCAGTCTCGCCGCTGCGCCATCTGAAGGATAAAAATACTTCGCTTTTTCTTTTATTTAGAAGGTAAAAGAGACGCAGAACTTTCATTGTAACCACTTCAATACCGGGCACTTTTACCCCCCTTCCTGCCCGGGGCAATTTTCAGCTTTCAGGCAGCACTGATAGGTGACACAGATGGGCACTGATAATGGGCACTGATAATCAGATGTCCTTTTCACACAAGCGGGTATCGGCCTCTCCTCTCCCCTCTTCAGGGTGTCGGCGTGAGGAACGGAACAAAACATGCTCTACCTTCCTACTGCAGGCTCCTCCGTTTGACAGTTCTTATATAGGTAAGGGGTGGAGCCAACTGGTGGCACGCCCCCTTGTGACGTCACCGACCGGTGCATGCTGTGACATCTCAGGGAAGACTAATGGGCCCACTGTGGCCGTGACAGGAAGTGAGGGGAAATGTATGTGTCCCCGTTGTATATGTGTCACTAATAACCAGATTTTGTGCCAGAAAACTCTGAAGTGTTCAGTGACTAGACAGGAAATCATCTCTGTGCGCCGAAAAAAAAATCTCCCCCCCACCGCTCTGCGCGTCTCACTTCCTGAAATACTCTCCGCGCTCGTTCCCCGTCTGTGTAGTTCAGTTCCTCTGCATTCCTGTGAGTGGGTTGAAGTCGCTGGCGTGTAATTACTCGGTTATTATGTCTCCGGCTGGAACGCCGGGGCCACCGGGGGCCCCGGAGTCATTACCAGGCGAGGGTGCCTGTTCCAGGCCCAGGGAAAATCGTCATTGTGTTCACAAAGCTCTTCGGCTCGTCGGATAAATAAGAAATATTCGGCTTTCAGCCACTCCAACCCTTTGATCCTTAATCTTCACACAGAAAATCATTCCCATGAAAAGAATGGAAGAGCAAAGAAAAAATATCAAAGAGTCTGAATTAAAGATTATGGAAATGGATACGAGAGGGACGGCGACCGTCCCAGCGCAAAACCCCGAGGACCACAAGGAGCGCCGAGCCTGAATGATACAAGAGCCCTCCTCCCTTCTCACCGGTCCCTGGAATGATACAAGAGCCTCCTCTCTTCTTACTGGCCTCTGAATGATACAAGAGCCTTCTGTCACTCTTCTCACCAGGTCCCCTGAATGATACAAGATGCACCTCCTCTCTCTCACCTTGATGGATCCTGAAATGATGATACAAGAGCCTCCTCTCTTCTCACCGGTCCCTGAATGATACAAGAGCTCATCCTCTGCTCACGGTTCCTGGAGTGATACAAGAGCCTTCTCTTCTCACCGGTCCCTGAATGATACAAGAGCCTCCTCCTTTCTCACTGGTCCTGAATGATACAAGAGCCTCCCTCTCTTCTTACTGGTCCCTGAATGATACAAGAGCCTCCTTCTTCTCACGGTCCCTGAATGATACAAGAGCCTCCTCTCTTTCACCGGTCCCTGAATGAATACCATGGAGAGCCTCTCTCTCCGGCTTTACACCGGTCCCTGAATGATACAAGAGCCTCCTCTCTTCTCACAGGTCCACTGAATGATACAAGAGCTCTCTTCTTCTGCTCTCTTCTCACCGGTCCTGTGAATGATACAAGAGCCTCCTCTCTTCTCACCGGTCCCTGAATGATACAAGAGCCTCCTCTCTTCTCACTGGTCCCTGAATGATACAAGAGCCTCCTCTCTTCTCACCGGTCCCTGAATGATACAGAGAGTCTTCTCTCCTCTTCTCACCGGTCCCTGAATGATACAAGAGCCTCCTCTCTTCTCACCGGTCCCTGAATGATACAAGAGCCTCCTCTCTTCTCATGGTCTCTGAATGATACAAGAGCCTCCTCTCTTCTCACCAGGTCCCTGAATGATACAAGAGCCTCCTCTCTTCTCACCGGTCCTGAGAATGATACAAGAGCCTCCTCTATTCGCCACTCTTCTCCACCTGAATGATACAAGAGTTTCCTCTCTTTCACAAGGTCCCTGAGTGATACAAGAGCCTCTCTCTTCTCACCGGTCCCTGAATGCGAGTCTCA